>BHFT01061213.1:0-38145 GCA_004320025.1 Laticauda laticaudata
CACATTTTTCACTTGCCCATGCTTGATATTATCCAGCTGCAGTATGCCCAGGTATTTGTAGGCTTTGGGTTGGTGGTTTGTCCATTGGACATTTCAATTCCATCACTATCTACAATCTTCCCTTTCTTTAGTGTCACTGTGGTGCATTTGTCCAGGCCAAAACTCCATGCTGATGTCAATGCTGAAAATTCGAACTGTATTGGTCAGTGACTGGATTTCAATTTCTGATTTTCCGTATAACTTCAGACCATCCATGTACAGCCGATGAGAGATTTTCTGTGAATTTTTAGCAGTTTGATAACCTATTATGATGATGATGATGATGATGATGATGATGATTGTTATGATTGTTATGATTATTATGATTATTATGATTATTACTATTATTATGTTGCTTTTGCATGTACACTGACAAATTCCTTATCAGACTAAGAGAATAACAGATTTGGAATGGTCCTTGGAGGTCTTCTAGTCCAACCCCCTGCTCAAGGTTGTCCAACATCTTTTTAAAAACCTCCAATGTTGGAACATTCACAACTTCTGGAGACAAGTTGTTCCACTGATTAATTGTTCTCACTGCCAGGAAATTTCTCTTCAGTTCTAAATTGCTTCTCTCCTTGATCAGTTTCCACCATTGCTTCTTGTCCTGCCTTCAGGTGCTTTGGACAATAGATTCACCCATTCTTCTCTGTGGCAGCATCTTAGACACAAGAATTAGATAGATATTGGAATCAGGTAGATATTAGATAGCCAAATAAAGTATTCATTTAAACGTTGCCATGAGAAAGATTAGGTTGTTATTCTTTTTAGCACTGTTCCTGCATATTTCCTGATTTTTTGCATTCTATTTTCCTAAGGAAGCTATCAATCCTTAATGCAATTATGAGTTTGTGGTTGTTATTCTTGTTCTTGTTGCTGAATAGCCAGCTTGTTCCAGATCAGGATGCTTGAGTGGGAGTGTCCGGCCCAAACTTTCATACTTGGCTTCTGTATTTAAGAGAAAATTTGGATCTGCCTATTCCTGGTCCAGCATTTTAACTGCTATTGTGCTCCATACTGGCTGCCCCAAAAACAAAAGAATACTTTTCTAAAATAAAGATTTATGATAGTATGAACAAGTTTTATTCCAATGCAAAGTCGAATGTGAATGATGGCTCTTTTCCTTTCCCAAAATGATTAAATTCATATGCACAAAGTTTCTCTATCATATTATGAGATAATTATTGTAATTAGTGACTTAATTTGAATCTAGAAGCAATTTTCTTTTCTTCTTTTCCTCTCCCTCCCTTCCTTTCTCTCTCTTTTCTTGGAAAACTAAATTAATTCCCTCGGAAACTGATGAGAATTTTTCAAACTGGAAATAAATGTCAGTAATAAATCAAGAGATAAGGGAGTGGGAGAGATTATTCTGCAATTAAAGTTTACAAATTAATTCCATTTCAAATCCTTGGAGCTTAATGCCAAAAACAAAAATTACAAAACACAAAAGCCAGTAGCTAAATCTGCACAGGAAGTCTGTTTGGATTAAAACAAATACAACAGAAAGGGTTCTGGAAACACGCAGGCAGTAATCAATATTGATCTGCATATTAAACAATCCAAGAGATTTCAATGCTACTTTTTTTTCCAAATTGAGATATTATATTAAACAAAAGCATCAAACCTGTAACAATAGCTGAATGGAATCTGGACAGGTGACTGGGAAGTAGATGAGCATACTTGCAGTTTTACCCTAATGAATATAAATTTCATTAGCTGATAATTAAAAGGAAATTATACAGACATTACACTCACCGCCAATAGCATAAGTGATGAAGTTATATGGTGCCACAATTTCAGTTCCCTCATTGCTGTTCTCCCCACTGCTCCTTTTTTTTTGTCATTTTGGTTACCAAAGCAACCAAATATAAATAATGAACTTTGTCGCTCTAAAAATGAAGTATTGATGTGTTGGTAGGTTGTTAAAGCTTAGTGCTGTGGCATAAAACAATAATGTTAAACATTATTAGTTTTTTAATTATGACAGTTAATTAGAATTGCTCCTGTTAATTGCCTGTGATTCCTCTCTGAGTTTTTTTTTTTTCAAGGTGGAAAAACTTTTGGGGTGTGCCTCCTCCCAATCCTAAGGATATGATATTTTACATACATGCATATAACTTTTATTTCTGTGTCTGTCTCATACATGCACATGCACACACATGTACATTTGTGTATGAGAGTGATAGATCAGTGATTTGGCAAAATGAACTCTCAACTACACTCAAAAGACTGAAGCTGGGCTGTGAATCCCACAGTGCCCACACAGGGGTGTCAAAATCTACAAGGCAATTGTGTGGCATTGCAATCAAAGGCCTGCATGTTTTTGGATACGGAGCATACGCAAACCTGATTGATTGATTGATCTTGCAAACAGAACATAGGATAACTGAGTTGGAAGGGACCTTAGAGATCTTCTAGTCTTATCACCTGCTCTAGTAGGAGACCTTATACCCATGATGGTGAACCTATGGCACACGTGCCACAGGTGGCATGCAGAGCTGGCATGTGAGCTACAGGCAAACTTACCTCACTGGGCATGTGCATGCCTCACAGCTGATTTTCAGCCAGTTTGAGGTCTTTTTCGGCCTCTCAAAGGCTTGAGGAAGGCTTCTGCAGGCTTTGCAAGCTGAAAACTAGCCCCATTTCATCACTTCCTGTTTTTCTGAAAATACCGGAAGTGACGAAACGGGGCTAGTTTTTGGCCTGCAAAGCCTGCAGAAGCCTTTCTTTGGGAGGCCAAAAAGGGCCTCAAACCAGCCAAAAATCAGCTGTGAGGCACTGTGCAGGTAAGGGAGGCCGGGAGTGGGTGGGGATTACATGTGCATGAATAGGGGGCGTGGGGGGTGTCACACACTGCTTTCTGGGTGCTGGCACGGGAGTGCGAGCATGCAAACGCACACACAATTTTTTGCACAGGAGCCCATAAAGTTTAGCCACCACTGCCTTATACCATTTTAGACAAATGGCTGTCGAGTCTCTTCTTAAAAAGACTCCAGTGATGGAGCATTCACAACTTCTGGTGGCAAGCCTTTCCATTGGTTAATTGTTCGATGTTGGCAGCTTCAACCCCAATGTTGTAACAGAAACTTTCTCTTGATGATACTGTCTTTTAAAAATTGCTTCTCTTTTAAGTTAGTGCAACATGAACAGTGGATAATATCAACTCTTTGGCCTTTGCAGAAATACATAATCCCTGTTTGTTTCACATGTTAGTGGCAAAGGCTTTTGCCCTGATGCCAGAGGGGAGACAATGGAAGTCACCTGTCCTATACTGGGAAAATGTAAAGGGAGATCTCACCTACCATTGCCTCCCATTTTATACAACTAGGCAATCCTTATGTGTACTCTCTGACATGCTATTATTAACCATATGTGTGACATATTTCAGTGATTTTTGTCTATATGGTATGTCAATTTTAGTGGATTTATTTCTGAGACTTTGCTTTTGGCAATGTAATTTAACAATTCAAAAGATTATCTGTCGGGCAGGTACATATTATATTTTCTATTAAAAATGTCCATAGCAGCAGTGGCATTTCTTTACAAAAATTGCTATACATGCACACAAGCATTTAAAAAAAAAGCAATTAAAAATGTAATATAATCTGTGTGAATATATAAATAATATATATTGGATGTATACACCAGTGGTGAGATTCAATTTTTTTTACTACTGGTCCTGTGCGCGTGGCTTGGTGGGTGTGGCAAGGGAAGGATACTGTAAAATTTCCATTCCCTCCCCACTCCTGGGGGAAGGTTCCTGCAAAATCCCCATTCCTTCAAGACCCCACTAACCTGCTTTCCAGCTCCGTTCTCCTGTGCAGGGCAACAAAAGAAGACCCAGCTAATCAGCTGGGACTCGAGAGGCAGGGAAGAGATGGGGCAGGACCAGTCAGAGGTGGTATTTGCTGGTTCTCCGAACTACTCAAAATTTCTGCTACCGTTCTCCAGAACTAGTCAGAACCTGCTGAATACCACCTCTGGTGTACGTGATCTGTGTATATATAGATAATTAAAATAGATATAAAGATGATCTGTGTCTCTTTGCGTGGGTGTATACACACACATACAAACCCACACAGATTATCTATATACAAGTAGTTCTTGACTTACAACAGTTGATTTTGTGACTGTTCAATATATAGTAGATCACTGCAATTCATTGTGGTACGGTTAGGAAATGTGGGGTATGAGCCATTGCTGTTGACAAAGTATATACTTATACCAGTTTATACTTATATGTTTATATGTTATGTTCATACTTATGCTTGTTTTCTCAAACATAAACTAAATAAAACTAAATAAAAAATAATGGGACTCACTCCAGCCTGACAAAAGATAGGTGACAATGCCTCTCTCCCAAAGTGGCTGAACTACAATTCCCAGCATGCCTCTCATTATTGGCCAAGCAGGCTGAGTTTCAATCTTGATCTCTGTACCCCAAGGAAAAGATTATTAGCTCCATTTGCACCTGGACAGCAAATGAATCCCATTGCTTCATCAATCATAAAACAGCGATTAGTAGGCAATGATCCGTCAATAATGAAATAGCTTCAGTAATTAGTACTAATATACCACACGCTTATATTGATTGAAATGCATGTATGTAGATGAACACTAATGAATTTAGAAATACACGGTGATATTGACAAAAACCTCTCCCTCCCACTGCTTTGGGGCAAAGGCAGTTTTATTAGCACAGGGTTGCAAACTTCTAGATTATGTTGATATTTGCAGAGCATAGATAGGAATATTCTATGACTGCTAGTTTGGATTGATAGAGCAGAAAGCATCAGGAAAAAGAACATACAGCTTTCAGAGGTGTGTTGATGACCACTCCCTCCATTTCCAGGACAATCACATGAGGGGAAAGTTGGACTTTAACACCTGCTCTTCAAAGAAACATTCTCCAAGTTTGTTTTGAAATCTTTCAGTTAAGCCCATGTCACACTGCACCACTGGATGGAAAGAGGATGTAAAATGGAGAAAAATGCTTGCCATCTGTTGGTTAATGCAATGCATCCGTTCTGTACTCACTGCGTGCGTGATTCATACATTCTATCCGTCCATCATCCGTCTACTGAGATTTCATCCGCTCAAAAAGTTTTGAGCTGCACAAAACTTTTTGAGCGGAATAAATTCTTTCTTGCTGCATCCGTTCTACATCCCGTGACACATACAAGGAACAAACATTCTAATCTGTTAACACGTCCGCCTGTATCCGCTCAGCATCCGCTGCCGCATCCGCGCAACTCGCATCCGCTCCAGAGGAAAATGGAAAGTAGGGAGGAAGCGAAACGTCCGCGGAACGTCCGCGCCAGCGTTAGTAGCACGGACATAGAAAGGATGTAAGCGGATGCATGCTCACATATAAAGCATTAAAATGGACAAAACGTTTGTATAGGGGACATATCTCGGATATTTAGGATGTCTGGAGGATGTCCAGAGGCACTGCAGAAGGACACCTAGCGGGAAAAACGATATTTCCTATTAAAAAGGGGGAGGAAATCACCTGGATCTCACTTTCAGTCCAGCAGCCCTGGTGTGCAGACCTCTTCAGCCTGCTCTTGCTCTCTCTTCCACAGCATCCAGTCATCTCCACCATGGATCGTCGCACACCTCCTTTTGGTAGCCGTCATCATTTCTTACAACAGTGCGAAGCCATCTACAGGCTCTTTCACCTGTTCTACAAGAAGAAAAGAGGTGGCCAAGAAGTGTCTGGGTCTGAGATAGGATCGCGAGAAGAGCCGAGTACAGACTGTACGACAAGCTGATGGTGAGATAGGAACGAAGACCCTCGTGCATTCCAGAACTTCATGAGGATGCCGCCAGCCATGTTTGACGAAGTTGTGGAGCGTCTGAGACCCAGGTTGACCAAGCAAAGCACCAACTTCGGCCCAGCCCTGGACCCTGCGATCAAGGTGGCACTGACTCTGTGCCACCTGGCCTCAGGGACCACGTACAGGAGCATGCAGTATGGCTGGAGGGTGCCACATCACACCATCAGCATTGTGGTCAAGAAGTGGTGCAGGCCATCATCGATGAATACCTGGAGGAGCTCCTCCAGTTGCCCCTCCACTGAAGAAGGCTGGAAGAAAGTTGCAGGCAGTAGGTATCAGAAGTGGAACTCCCCACACTGTGAAGGCGCATAGATGGGCAAGTACGTGGCCTGCATAAGCTCCAGCCACTCAGGGGTCCACTATCCACAACTACAAGGGCTTCCTTCAGCATCAGCTCGCTCTTCGCATGGGTCCAATGCTGACTACAAGTTCATGTACATCGATGCTCAGGCAACACCGTCAGCTTCAAGAATGCCCAGGTATACAATGCCACGGTGACCTCAAGGAGGATGGAAACGCAACCTCATTCACTGGGCTTCCCAGATCGAGACCCCCTGCCAACGACAGCACAAGATGTCGCCTACTTCATCACTGGGGCTGATGCCTTCCCTCACGAACCTACCTCAATGAAGCCCTACACTTCCAGATGCCTCCACCAGTGAACGAGAGGGATCTTCAACGTACAGGGCTGTCCATGGCAATACGGTGTGTGGAGAATGCTTTTGGCATCCTGGCCACAGGTCCAGTACTTCTCACCACCATGCAGCATCACCCAGAGACTGTGAGGAAACATCGTGGAAGCTTGCTGCATCCTGCACAATCTCATGCGCACCGCCTACACAGTCTTGCAGAACAGGCTCGTGGACCTCCAACAAAGCAATGGGGACAGGGAGCCTGTGGGAATGGAGGCAAGGAGTAACCTGATAGACACTGGATGTGCCAGGCCCCCACCCATGAGAGCTCACATGAAGGGAAGAGCAGCGGCAACCTCTGAAAGCCACGTTGCAACTCCCCACGGAGAAGTACGGAATGACAAACAAATGGTAATCTTAATGGATGCTTCCTTCAGCCTGTCTTCATCAAACACTGATGAGAATTGTGCATGTATGTTTGAAGTGGCCTACCAATGAACAGGGCATTAAATTAAAGAGTTGTGTTATGTTGGAAATGTGTTGATGAATGTTAAATTGTTATTGATAATAAAGGTCACATATGTGTGGCAAGCTGGGATGGTGACCATACCAGTCCCACTATGACTTGCCCTGGAGGGCTTATCTATGCCACGCTATAACCCCCCACTCACAGCGCTATACCCATTCCCACAACGCATTACCCACTCCACACGGTACACCTGCCCACTCCCCACAGTATCCCTACCCATCCCACAAGCATGCAAAGCTTAAGCCATTCTCAAAAGTTTCCACCAACGACCTTATATTATAGTAAAAGAACATGAACAAGTGTGTGAGCAAAAGATAACCTTTTATCATAACAAACTGTAGGACTTTAGTAAAAAAGCAAAATGAACAAGAAAGTGTCCAAGCAAAGATAAAGTCAACAGGTAACACCCAGTCTCTGGCACTGCTTCTCAGCTCACTCTGAAGGCGTGCCCATGTCTCAAGGGGTGAAGGGTCCAGGTGCTGTGGAGGTGGCGTGGCTGGAGTGCTGGTCTGAGGCGCCATTGGGTGCTGACCCTGAGGGACAACGGGAATGTGTGTGCAAGGAATCTCTCAGGAGAGTGGCTCAGTCCCGTGATGTTGAGAGGGCGCCTTCCTCCAGGACAATGGAATGTCAGTCCCCAAGACGGATGACAGATGTTCTGAGGCCGGCTGGGGCTAGTGGGGTGGAGGAAGGAGGAACTGTAGTGGGGCTGTCTGGTCTGCAGGTGAGGCGAGGTGACGCGTGTGGGTGGCATCTGTGCATTCGTGGCATCTGTGGCGTTATGGCATCCGGTTGTATCGTGGCATCGGTGGTATCGGTGGCATCGGTGGCACTGTGGTGTGCAGTGTACCTGGGCCTGGATGGAAGGGCTTCCGTGTGCTACTGGAACTCCTGGTAGCCGTAGCCTTGGTAGGTGAGGGCTGTTGAAAGGTTTGGAAGGGCTGTGACATCACCTGGGGTGGAGGAGCAGACCTGGACTGGGTCAGAGCAGGTTCAGCTGGCCTGGAGGGTGGTGCAGAAGACCTTTGATCTCTCTCATGATCACTTGGTCTGGGCTTCGGGCATATCCATGAGGGTCTGTTCACGTAGGTGAGGAAGGGCTTCTGTTGGAGGATGTATGTTGAAGTGTACCGCTGAGAGAGGAGATCTACGCTGCTCTTTGATGGTGTCCCTGATCTCCAAGAGGACAGTGTGGCTCTGCCCTCCGGTCTGCCTCTCTGCCTGCTTTCTGTGGAGGTGGGCTGGGTGTGGGTGTGGGTTGGTCTCTGGTGGCAGCGCCTCTTCTTGCTCCATCTGCGTCAGGGGATCCTCCATGTGGGTCCGGCATGGGAGTGCAGCTGTCGGGGGGTCTCCGTCGTGGGGCGCTCCACAGATACCTGCCTGGACACAGGAGCTGACTCTTGGCCAGAAAGGACTGGCTGTCTGTGGGCTGCCTGAGAGAAGGGTGACAGAGGGGTTGCTCCTCGGTGGCGGACCTCACCCTCCAAGAAGCTGCACTTTGCCATGACATAGGTCTCCTGGTTGGTGAGCTTGACCGCAGCCTGCCAGACTTCTTCAGGTGCAGCTTTCCTGTACCAGGTGTGCATGTGCTTTCCACCACCCCAGGAGGACATCCGAAGTGTAGCCAGGCTCTCCGCCTTCTCTCTCCAAGCTGCCTGCTTTTGCTTGGTGTCTCGATAGAGCCTGTGTCCCTTCCTCCAGAGGTACTCGTTTTCCCTCAGCCATTCAAGCACCTCCTCCTTCATGTTCCTCTGCAATGGAGTACTGTCTCCTCTCCCCCTTTTCTGTGAATGCCTCTTCTCCCTCTGGCAGGGCCTTCTGGGCCCTCATCAGCAGGGCTTTGAGGTTCTAGGGGCTGGTCCACCACACCATCACCACCACCAGCAGCAGCAGTAGCACCAGCAGCAGAGTCAGCACCAGAAGAAGCACCAGCACCAGCAGCACCAGCAGGACCAGCAGCAGCACCAGCTGAGTCAGCACCAGCAGAAGCACCAGCACCAGGAGCAGCACCAGCAGAGTCAGCACCAGCAGATTCACCAGCACCAGGAGCAGCACCAGCAGAAGCACCAGCACCAGAAAAGTCAGCATCAGCAGCAGAAGAAGCAGAAGAAGCAGTTCTGGAGAACTGGAAATTTTGAGTAGTTCAGAGAACCAGCAAATACCACCTCTGACTGGCCCCGCCCACATCTATTCTCTGCCTCCTGAATCCCAGCTGATTGGCTGGGTCTTCTTTTGTTACCCTGCATAGGAGAATGGAGCTGGAAAGCAGGTTAGTAGGGTGGGGAGGGAATGGGATTTTGCAATATATCCTTCTGCTGCAATGGAGTAGAAATTGAGATTTTGCAGTATATCCTTCCCCTGCCATGCCCACCCAGCCACACCAACAGAACCAGTAGTAAAAAAAATTGAATACCACCACTGCCAAGGTTGCTACTCCTGTCCAAGTCAGGCCCAAGCAAGTCAGCAGAATGAGGTCTTCAAACTCTTCTGAAAGGCCAGCAGGGTAGGATCCTGCCTCGCTTCTGAGTCAAGGGTGGATAATTTTGCTTATCTATTTTCCTTTAACTGGAATCCTACCCTATAAAAAGTTTATTCTATAAAAGGTAAAATAACATTGTTTCTTAACAACAGAAATGTTGGGCTTAACTGTGGTCGTATGTTGAGGACTACCTGTATAATTGAATCTGAAAAAAAAAATGTCTGAGTATTGAGGTGCCCTTAGAATCTCTGCCCATATTCTCTAGTCCAGGGGTGTCAAACTCAAGGCCCAGGGCCCAGATATGGCCCACAGGGTACTTAGACCTGGCCTGCAGGCCCACCCTGGAAACAATGAAGAACTGGCCCGCAGTGCCTCTGCCAATAAAACCAGAGCTCAGGTGGGCCACAAGTGGTCCATCCGGGCTCTGTTTTCACGTGCAATGGCCTCCTGCCAACAAAAATGGAGCTCGGGCAGTGGTGGAATTCAAATTGTTTTACCACCAGTTTGGTGGGTGTGGCTTGGTGGGCGTGCATTGCCTAACGCCTGCATGCAGCTTTCCCCACAACGCTTGCAGCACCATTCAGCTGAGAGGAGAAAGAAGAGAAAAGCGCAGAGGTCGGTAGGATGGCTGATCCTGCGCTTTTCTCTTCTTTGTCCTCTCAGCTGATTGTCGCAGGCTTTTTTCCTCCTCTCAGCTGATTGTGGGAGGCATTTTTTACAACTGGTTTGGCTGAAGTGGTCCAAACTGGTAGCATACCACCGCTGAGCTCGGGCCAGCCATGCACAGCCTCCCAAAGCTCTATTTTTGTTGGCAGAGGTTGCAGGAGGCCATCGTGGTAAAAAATGAAGCTTTGATGAGTGACATCGAGCTGGCCACACCCACTCCCCAGCCCCTTGAGGTTAAACACAACTCTGATTAAATGACATCAAGTTTGACACCCCTGTTTTGGTCTATTAATTAATTTCTCAATACCACTGCCATGATACCACTCCTCCACTAAGCACCTGTGCAAACTTACCACAGCACCGAATAAAATGCAAACAGACATTGTTTATAACACATAATCTTTGGATATAGCTTGCCTTGACTTTAAATGACAAATGTTTGGTTCAACTAGAAATAATTGGGTATTAGCAGGTTGATTAACCAGCTATTTCAAAGCTAAATTTAACTGTCTATTGTTGCTAACAGAAAATTGTTGATGAGGATGAAAGATTATTCAGCTTTGATAGGAGCTCTGTGGTTTAGTCACTTTAAGATTTATCTCCCACCCTCCCAATCCTACCCCAGGCTAAAATTTCTTTTCAGACAACAAATGAGGGGATTGTAAAGGAGATTTAAGATGCAAGAGTTGTTCTCCTGTGCAAGCTCCTGATTTGCTTTGGAACTTTCAGAGCTTTGGCAGGACTCAGTCCAAGAATAACACTGAGAGATAAAATAATTTCTTTGGCTTGTTATGTGCTGAAATCTCCCCTTCAATTTCTAAACCTTTTATTCCCCTGGAAAAGAAGCTCTGTTTTTTTGACCTTATGATCAAAATGCTTGGGACTTTCCTTTTCCTTTATTATGCATTTCTGAGCTTGTTGTTGTTGTTGTTGTTGTTGTTGTGAAGTGACTGAGAATGGCAATCTCTCTACACCAATGACTACATGTTTAAGGGTCACTCTGTTAAAATACTGAAGTCTGCAGAAGATACAACAGTCATTGGTCTTATTTGAGATGGTGATGAGTCTGCATATAGACAGGAGGTCAAACGGGTAATCCTATGGGGCAACTGGAACAATCTGCAGCTGAACATGCTTAAACTGATAGAGATGAGAGTGAATTTTAGGAAAAGCCCACCTACTCTAATACAGGGCCACCAACCTGTGGACCACAGCCCACTACTGAGCTGTGGCTTAATTAGCACTGGGCCACAAGTGTGGCTAGCTGGAGTGCACACGTCTGCACATGTGCACAGCCCCACTCACTTAAGTGTCAGTGCAAACATCACAGGCACTTGGGATGCACGCACACGCATGGACATGTTCCTGCCCCTCCCACAAAATCATTCCCTCTCCTCCGCCGCCCCCCGGTGTGGGCTGTGGTCCATGGTTGGAGAACTGTGCTCTTACTATATTTGACAGCATATTCTTCAAGTTTTGGGATTCTATAATCTTCCAAGATTTACATTAGAAGGAGTCCCTGAAGATTTTACTTATTGCTGACTATAGGGGGCAGTGCTCATCTTTATTTCAAGGCCATTGAGCCAACACTGTCCAAAGACATTTCCGCAGCCATGATGTCTCGGAGCACTATTAATTTCCCTATGAAGTGGTACCTATTTATCTACTCACATTTGCATGCTTTTGAACTGCTAGGTTGACAGGAGCTGGGACAACGACAGGAGCTCACTCCATCATGGGGTGCTCAGGTCTCAAAGCTGAACTGCTGGCTTTCCAGCCAACAAGCCCAGCGTCTTAACCACTGAGTCATGGTGCTTCCCTCCTAACATTAACACTTCCATCATTAAAGAGGCACAACAAAGAATGCTCTTCCTACATCAGTTGCAACCAGCCTTCCTTCTCTAGAAGACCTGTTTTGTGTGGGACAGAAGAAGGGCTAAGCATATATCTACAGACCCCTCACATCCTGGTCTAAACTATTTCAATTCCACCTGTCTGGATGCCCCTATAGAGCATTGCATGTCAAAATAGCTAGATACAGAGACAGTTTTCCCCGCTGGTGTCATTACTCTGTGAATACCTAATCTTTACAGTATTACTTTATGTCTAAGTCAGTGGTGGGATTTTTACTACCGGTTCTGTGGGCATGGTTTGGTGGACGTGGCATGGCTTGGTGGGTGTGGCAGGGGAAGGATACTGTAAAATCCCCATTCCCTCCCCACCCCACTACCTACTTTCCAACTCCATTCTCCTGTGCAGGGCAACAAAAGAAGACCCAGCCAATCAGCTGGGACTCAGGAGGCAGAGAAGAGATGGGGGCGGGGTCTGTCAGAGGTGGTATTTGCCGGTGCTCCAAACTACTCAAAATTTCTTCCACCAGTTCTCCAAAACTGGTCAGAACCTGCTGAATACCACCTCTGGTCTAAGTATATTTACCCATGTTGTATTATTAATATTATTTCATTATCATATTCTCTACTACTCCCTTTTATTGTATCATATTATGATGATTATTATTCTGTTGCTTTACATGTACATTAAGAGCTTTTGCACACACATATACACAAATGTGTATAATCACATTTGGCCAAATAATTCTAATTCTAATAATTCTAATTCTAACTCTAATTAATTCTAACTCGAACTCCAACTCGAACTCCAACTTGAACTCAAACTCAAACTCAAACTCAAACTCCAACTCCAACTCCAACTCTAACTCCAACTCTAACTCTAACTCTAATTCTAACTCAACTCCAACTCTAATTAATTCTAATTCTACCGTAATTCTAACTCTAACTAATTCTCCTTCATCAATTCAAGCTGGTTTATCCTCTCCATTCACCAGGCTTCAGTATTCTCTTCCTGCAATATTTTTAGGACATTTAATCTTTTCTCCCTATTTCTCTGGATAGCACTGCAGAGAAGAAGAAAAAGTGACCTTGCCAATTCATCTTTCAAACCAATTCATCTTTCATGACACCAAGGGTTAGGATTAACTTTAAGATCTGTAGACTTCAACTGCCAGAGTTCTCCAGAATTCCTCACATCTTAAAGTTGCCACGGTTGAACCCTCCTGTTCTGCACCAAACCAGGAGTGAATTCATTGTTCAATGTGTGTCATGCAACCCACCCCAATGGCTCACTGCAATGAATTGTGGCAAAGTTGTGTGCACGTGTCACACAGCTATGGAATCAGATCCACTGCTGTGCAAAATAGTTCTTAAAAGGAGTCTTGCTTTTTGTTGTTCTCAGAACAAAACATTTAGAAACGTTGAAAAGGGATGTTCTCCCATTTCATCACTGAGACCAATTTCAAAGTTAAACACGCCTCAGGATTATTTTGGAAGAAAACACTGCTGCGCCACTGGCTTCTGTTAGAGGTTGAGCAATCAGTTTTCTTTCATCCTGTAACACTGAAAAGTAAATTTTTAGAATCACCGATTTAGGAGGGTAGAGATACATACATTTTTGAATGTTCCATCTCCTCTCATTTAAACATACTCGTCATCCAATCCTGGGGATTATTTGCAAGCAATTGCCAGATTTGTATTCTGATCTCTCCTTCCACCCACCACCCCTCACAAACAAGAAGATGGTTTTCAGCCTCTTTTTTTATAATCTGGTTGATTGGCAAATTTGACTGAGAGGAAGTATAATCATGGCTGATTTTGCTTGTTGCTGACTCAAAAGAGGCATCAAGGAGTACAAGTAATCCATTTATGCCCATTCTTGAAATATTTTTTTAAATAAAAATATCCTTAGCTTTTCTTTTATTGTGCATTAGTATTTACATTACAAAGGTCCTGCGTTTCTCTACATTTGGAGTTATAGGCAGAACATCAGTGTCTTTACAAGAGGATTGAAAAGTTTCCTATACGCGATAAGCAATTATTTCAGGATACTGGAAAAAGATTTAAGAAATTGCAACTTTGCTTCTCCGTTCTAAGGAAGCTTTGGATTTTGGTTTCGGCAGCAGCGACCAATGTCATCTTACAGATATATAAAGATTTTAAATATCATTTAAAAGATATTTAAATGAGGACATTGATATTCAGAGATGAGAATATGACACCAATTGGAAAACTAAAATGTTCAGAATCTCTTAAACTAACTTTTTGGATCCTGGACATTGAACTAGCTTACTTATTTTCATCATTCATTCATTTATTCTCATACAAAAGCCATGATTGTTCAATGAAGATGAATTGTTGCTGTTTCAATTTTAGGGGATAAGGTATGGTGACTCAGGGGTTTAACGATGCTAGAAATGGTCTCTGCTGCAGTGGTTCGAGTCCAGCACTGTGTGTCGGAGTGAGCTCCCATCACTCACCTCAGCTTCTGTCCATCTAACAGTTCAAAAGCATGTTCTATCTGAGTGGACAAATAGGTACCACTTCAGTGGGGTGATGAGTTGGTGCTCTATGCAGGCAGTTAAATTCCTGCTGACCCTGAACCTTCCCAGCTGCGATGCTCATTTGTGTGGTGGCTCTGGGGGAGGGAAGAGAGCCTAGGATGATGCTGTGGGAAGAGCAGCTCATCTTTCTTTCTAGTGCAAAACTAGCTTGCTCTCTCATGGCACACCATGGAAGCATGTAAGCGTGATCCTGATAGAGCTGGTAAACAAGCAGCTGAACTACTTACTACACTGCAATAGTAGTTTTCTTTGCTTATGCAATAATGCCATATACTAATAACAATATTAATTTAAGGGTTTATAATCTTTTTTTTTTAATTGTTAGGTAATGTTTTAAAATACTCCAACCTGACAACCAGTGTTCGAGACCCGAATGTCATACGATGGGGTGAGCTCTCAGTACTTGCTCCAGCTCCTGCCCACCTAGCAGTTCAAGAGCAGGCAAATGCAAGTCGATAAATCGATACAACTTTGGTGGGAAGGTAACAGCATTTTGTGCCAGCCATATGACCATGGAAAGGGTCTTCAGACAACATTGTCTCCCTCAGCTAAGAAATGGAGATAAGCCCCCTCTAGAGTCAGAGATAACTGCACAGGGGAAACCTTTATTTTTTAGAGTCTTATCACTGCTAAACAACAGTTAAATAAAGGTCTAGTAGTAAGGGCACCAGAGTAGAAAACAAGAGACCATGAGTTCTGCCTTAACCATGAAAGTGAGCCGAGTGACCTCTGGCCAATTACTCTCAGCCCAACCCTCCTAAAAGGATTGTTGTTATGGGAAAAAGAGGAAGGTGTGTTGGATATATTCGCCACCTTGAATTATTTGTAAAACAAAAATTAAAGATGGAATGCAATTAAATAAATAAAATAAAACAAAGCTTGCCTGACCATGTGCAAGTTACTAAAGCTTGCCTCCTAAATTAATTCTTTTTGGGTTTCTCATGTAACATTGATCTATTACATTTCTTTGGTTAAATGGACTGTTTCTTGTGGCTGCATCACAAAAAAAGCTAGCACATGTTCAGATTAACCAAGTTTAAGATACTTTGTCTGACTGGTCCCTACCATGAATTTTGCCTAGGGCAGAAGATCAAGTGCTAGTTCCTGTGGAAGTGAAAGGGGTGGAGTTTTAAATTAAATAAGCCCCAACTTACCGTAAAGCCAAAAATAGAGCTTAAAAATGACTACATTTTGCACATACAAAATGCATTTGCGCACGCATGTAAAAAACATTAATCTGTGCTGCCCAGACAGCTGAAAAGCACTGTGCGTGGGTGTGCAGCATTTGAAAAGCCTTTTTTCCTGCTTTTTCAACCTCAGCTGTGCTACGCAGAGTAGCTGAGGTTGAAAAAGCAGGAAATAAAGGACAGGTAAGAGACCCTGTGGGTGGGTGGGCCAAACAGCATCAGGTACAGAACTGGTTCGGTGTCTGCTGCTCTTCAGAGCTACCGGTTCTATAGAGCCAGACAGAACTGGTAGCATCCCACCCCTGAGACCAAGATTTCCATTGTTAAGTGAGACATCTGAAAAGTGAATTTTGCCCCATTTTAGGACTTTCCTTGCCACAGTTGTTAAGTGAATCACTGCAGCTGACAAGTTGGTAACACGGTTGTTAAGTGAATCTGGCTTCCCCATGGATTTTGCTTGTCAGAAGGTTGTAAAAGGAGATCCTGTGGCCCCAGGATGCTGGAACGCTGGAACGGTTATAAGTCTGAACCAGCTGCCAAGCATCTGAATTTTGATCACATGATCATGAGGCTGCTACAAAGGTCGTAAGTGTGAAAAACAGCCTTAAATCACTTTTTTCAGTGCCGTTGAAACTTTGAATGGTCACGAAATGAACTGTTTGTAAGTCAAGGACTACCTGTATTAGCTCAAGCAGACAGATTTCAAAACATGACATAAAAATCATACATATCAAACAAGATGAAACCTCTTACAAGCTGCCAGGAGCTCCTTAATGATGACAGCAGAGATACCCCAAGGATTGCAAGCAGGGGTAGGATTCTACCAGTTTGCACCTTTTTGCTAGAACCAGTTGTTAACATTCTAAGGAGTTTGGAGAACTGGTTGTTAGAAGAAATTACTGGCCTAATCCTGTAAGGAAGGCAGGAAGGAAACATTGTGGTGTTGCTTATGGTCATAAGTCACTTTTTTCAGTGCCATTGTAACTTTGTATGGTCACTCCACACAAGCAAAGTACCAGCAAAGGAGGGAAAACAACTCCAGAGACATTCCTGAGACAGAAAGTCTAGTCCTGCCAAGAATGTAATAAGGGTTAATGGAGAGGCAGTTTCTGTAAGCAACACCAGAATGTTTCCTTCCTTACAGGATTAGGCCAGTAATTTCTTCTAACAACGGTTCTCCGAACTGCTTAGAATGTTAACAACCGGTCCTAGAGAATAGGTGCGAACTGGTAGAATCCTACCCCTGCATGCCAGCACCCAGAAGTCAATACCCCCACTCACACCCCCTGCACACGTGCACACAACCCCCCCATGTGTCATGTATCTCTGCTCATGTGCGCAAGAGCCCTCCATGCATCCTGCATGTCTCTGTGCATGTGCACATGTCTCCCACGCACCCCCTCCTCCTGCACATGCACGCTGGATTCCCGGCAATCAGCTGGTGGGTGGGTGGAGCACGCGCAATGGGGCTCTTCCAAGCGACCTCTCATGTGCCAGCAGAAGTGGCTCGCATGCCAAACGTTCGCCATCACAGACCTAGGTATACAAAATATAGATTGCACATCAATCCAAGCTAATTTATCTCAATTACATTTCTGTAGTTTTTCCTCTATGCTGTTTCAAGATACAATAATTGCTGTTTTGATTTAACAGAGTCTACTGCTCAAAGGAGAAATACCTATTATTCAAAAATCCAAGGCGTGTCAAATGTCATAATTATCCTTTCAGCAGACATCCTTGATTTTATAAGAAGATATCTACTAAACCTTCACTTAATTTGATCAAGAATGTTGTGGGAACCTAGTCTCAGTTTGTAGCTAAAATTCAATGTCTATGGAGATGATCAGTCATCCAGATCATGGTTGTTCCAAAGGTGCTTTTTCAACAGGCAATTGGACTTTCTGGTTTTTCTTTGAAGATGTTTCGCTCCTCTTCGAAGAAGCTTCGTCAGCTCTGACTGGATGGTGGGGAATGTAAGGATTTATACTCCTTGCAGACAGTTGGTCATTTGCATTCTTTTAGCGAATCATTAAGGTCACTTGGAGATTTAATTGTGTGTCATCAGGGTCACCTGAGTGGTGCAAATGGGTATAGAGCCTTCTTGGAACTGTTGAAAGAACTGTATTGTAGATTGGAGATAGATGATGATGTCATATCCCTCCCCCTCTGTTGTGAGGGGGCAGTTCTGGTGGCCTCTTTAACCTCTCTTTCAAACCAGCATTCCTCTCTGTCCAAAATATGGAGTTTGCTGTCTTCAAAAGAGCCTGTGTCTTTTAAATGCAGATGGACTGCTGAATCTAGTCTGATGTGTTTGTTCTCCTATGTTGTGCCATGTGTTTACGAAGTGGTTGTTTTGTTTCCATAATGTACAGATCTGCACATGGCTCATTGCATTGTACTGCATATACCACATTGCTCAGTTTACGTCTGGTGTTTTATCTTTAGAGTGTATTCTTGGGATTGAAGTGTGCACATATGTTATATTGGCTGAAGATCCTTCTGAGCTTTTCCGATACGCCTGCAATGTACAGAATGACAACATTGCTTCATTTATTGTTCTCATCTCCTTTATTGTCTGCAAAGAATATAAATCCTTCCAATCCCCACCATTCAGTTGGAGCTGAAAAAGCTTATTGGATGAGAAGCTAAACGTCTTCAAAGAAAAACCAGAAAGTCCAGTTGTCTCTTGAAAAAGCACCTTTGGGACAAAAATTCAATGGCTGATTCTCTTGGATACCTCCAGCAACTAAAGGAAGAGTAGCAACTAGAGAGAGATTCTTTTCAACAGCAATAGTGCTTAGACTTATATACCACTTCACAATGCTTTATAGCCCCTTCTAAGTGGTTTACAGAGTTGGCATAATGCCCACAATAATCTGGGTCCTCTTTTACCGACCTCAGAAGGATGGAAGGCTGAGTCGAGCTGGTGAGACGTGAACTGCTGAAATTCTGGCAGTCAGCAGAAGTAGCCTGCAGTACTACACTCTAACCACTGCGCCACCACGCCACTTATCTTTTCAATGATAGAATTCTAGTCGAAGCTGGCTTTGGAAAGCCACAAACAAACTTAAACAACAAGACAGTGCTATGTCAAAGGGGGGAGGAAGTTAAAAAGGGTGAAGCTCTTCTTGCTTGGCAATCAAGTGAGGACTAAAGGATCAGCTGTTAAATTTCTGTAAGCTTTTTTGCTTTGAAAGACATAGGAACAGAGCCAACTCTTGTTACATTTTTTTTGTGAGTGAAGAGCAACAGCAGCTGGGTTGGGATAAAAGACTTGATGAAACTCATCCAGAAGAGCTAGAGCTTAGTAGGAAAATCTTGGCAGAATTGCCACTTCTCCAATCTTAGATTTAAACTCTGAAGAAAGGACCCAATCACCAAGGCTGCAAGAGAACTTCTGACTTTGGGATGAAAAAAAATAGAGGAATGGGACAACTAGACACAGTCAACTTGCTGTGACCAACTCACCCACGGCCAACTTGCCATTGGACAACTCAGGGCAATTTAACAATTCAATTTAATTATTTAAAATGAATAAAGAACATCATTTTAATCTTTCTCGTTCACATTTCATTCTACCCCTCCTTTTGCATCCTTTCTTTAATGATTCTATTCCACCATTTCTTTGATATTAGTATAACTCTTGTCCCACAGCGAGTTGGCTGTGGCGAATTGATTGTGATGAATTGCCATAGACCTTGAAAGAAGGGACAGAAATTTAGGAAGTGTATCTTGTGGCCTATTCACTAGCAGTCTGTTTCTTTTAATTAGGCCAACAACCACAATTCATTCTAAACAATGCTATTTCAACTTAGAGATATCAAGATCTTCCGGAATATAAAACCCTCTGAGCTCCTTTAAATGCTGGAGCAACATCAACATTAGCCCAACCTGTATCACTCTGGACTTTGAACCAAATCATTGCTGTGACCTTCTGAATAACTTTCCAACTGAACTTTGACAGTTCTTGGTGTCCAACCCAATAAACCTTGCTGTAGGTATTGTCACATCTGTTTTGCTTTGAATCTGGAGCCCTATTTTAAACACGCTCTAGCCCCATAATGGCGAACCTATACCATGTGTGCTGAAAGTGACATGCAGAACTATCTCTGTTGGCGCGCGAGCCGTCACCCCAACTCAGTTTCAGTACACATGCACGCGCACCTCCCACCAGCCAGCTGATTGTTGGGTATCTGCTGCGCATGCACATGGGGTGGGGGAAGCATGGGGGGGTCACATGCGCATGCACAGAACCATGGGGGTCGCATGTGCATTGCATTATGGTGCAGGCACATGTGTGCGCGCACACGCACACTTTTGATACGTGACGACGAAAAGGTTAGCCATCACTGTTCTAGCCAGTGGTGGGACACTGCCAGTTTGTACCAGTTCTCCTGGCATTGGTGAGCAGTTGTCCCCATCCCCCGCCCCTTCCTCTCCTTTATTTCCTTGCTTTTTTAGCTCAGCTGATTCACGCGGCACAGCGGATTACTGTGCCTCAGCTGTTTTACTCACTAGTGCTGAATAGAAGGTAAATTTTGAAGCTTAAAATAGGTGGTTTTTGAATGCTTTATACACCAGTTCTCATAGAACTGGTACTAAAAGAAGGTTGAATCCCACCACTGACTCAAGCCCAATGATTTAGCATTTAGTTCTTGTTTCAGTTCAATATTTTCTGATTGTGTTTCTGGTCCTACTGTTTGAGATGTAAGATAGGACAGTTCACCAAGTAGACAGCAGCATAAACAACCAAGTAGGAGCTGCTTAGCTTCCTGTTAATTTTGCTATTTTGCTCTACAGTTTAAGATTCTGCCTTGTTAAAATGCTGCTCTTCTCTTCTGATAGCACCTTCTTCCCTACATTGTATCTGCAATTTCTGTCTCTTTTTCTGTCAGTCTTTATACCTTTTTGTCTAAAAACAAAGAGAAACAAAGATCTTAATTATGCCCACAGTGATTATTCTCCAAAGAAGTCCCCAGTAATTAAATTTTAAAGAAAGAAATTATTTAATGAGGGTTTTTTTTTCTGCAGTTACAGCCAAGCAATACATATTCATGGAGATGGTGATTAAGATGAAATGGTTCTAATTTGTATGACTTGATAAAAGCCCTTACTTTACAACTGTATTTTTTTAATAATTGTGTAATTACACAGAGAAGGATCCCTGTAAATATCACTTGTTTCTGAGGAGAATGGAGGACAGAGATATGTTTCTTCTCAAGACGTCTCCAATGCTTCTTATATCAGTTAAAAAGCCAATAGTTATCTTTGAATGTCACAAAAATATGCACACTGGGTTCAAAATTCCAGGTGCTGGTTGTTACTGGTACTTGACTGTTTTTATACTTGATAGCTGGCTTTTTTTGGATAAAATGGCCACCTGGCTTCTACAGTACTTTTTTTTTTTTTGCAGTTTATACTTCCCCAACTTGATGCTATCTTAGATGTATTAATACTGCAACTCCCAGAATTCCAAACTTGCTTTGATCTGGAATTCTGGGCACAATAATTGCAAAATTTGGAAATAGAAATTTGGTGCAAAGCATCAAGACCATACCTTAAGTTCCAGCAGAAAAGATTTATTATTCAAGCCTGTATACATAAGAATCTAGCCAACTAACAGTCAGCACTAAATTGGCAGGAAAGTAAGGGTCAAAGGAATTCAGGGAGGGCTGGATTTGGTTCACTTTGCAGCAACATAACAGCTCTAAACTAATGACACATTTAACTCCATCCCTCAGTTCTGCCTGCTCTTCTCCTACATCAGATTGGGGAAGCTATTTATTTTTAATCCCAGCTAAGGGTTGGTTCAGTTTCCTTGTTGCATTTTTAAATCCTTAGTATTATTGAGTCCTGTTAATCCCTTCCTCTTAAATTATAAATGTATTTCCAAAATACATGTATGCTACATGCCTCAGCAATTTATTATTTGGGTTTATTTATTTTTTATCTTCTCCTTTACCCTTTAATTTGCTGCCCTTTAGATTTGGGGTATCAATGCCAAAAGCATATTGCCAGCTTATCCAATCTAACAATAAGGGCGGTTCTAGATGGGGAAGGTTGTAGAGTGAAAAAGTTAGGAAGAGGCCATTATTCAGCCTCATAGCCCAGTATGACCATCTGCTCTGTGTGACAAAAAATACAATCATAGGAATTATGGGATGCCCCAGTGCAGTATTAGTAGCAGGTTCATGCCACTAAGAACAATGCTCCAACTGTCCTAGGAGGATAACTTTAGAACTAAATCCTCAACAATCAATAATACAGTTATGTGCTTTTTCCTTCCCAAAGTTGCTTTCTCAAATATATCCATGTTGAACTAAACAACAGCAAAAACTGTGCTTGTCTTGAGGTATCTTGCCTAGTTGTCGAGATGTGATTTTGATCTCTTGGAAATAAGGAGACTAAAATTATTTACTGATTTGGAAAAGGGCTTGAATTGCAGAAAATGAAAGGTGAGTGCAAAGAGTAAGAAGATACAATAGATTCACTGAATATCATAGATAATCTGATGATCCCTTAAGCATGTGCCTTCTTCATAGCAACCCTAATTTTAACCAGGACACAACCTTTTAAGCTTGATAATCACCTTTTTAATGCTGAGGTCATGTCACAGGGGCTTTGACAAGGGAGCCAAGTTTTGCAAACTGGTATAATGTCCTGATAGGTGTGACCAGGCCTAAAACTTTCTTTTAATACATATGTAAACTGTGAAAATGTCCCTTGCTTCAGCTTGCTCTGTATCACTGCAGTTTCCCGAATTCTTTTTTTGGGGTGCAGAGTACTTTGCAGTACACTTCAAAAGTACTGAACTACATTGAATCACAGTCTGGTCTTCCATAGACATTGACACTATTTTTCAGTACAGTAGGGGAGGGGAGAAGAAAGGGAGGGAGGGAAAGTGGGAAGGTAGGAGTGGAATGGAATCATAAATGTTCTCAGCAGAAATATAGATAAAACTTGATACTAACCAATTAACTTATTCAATGAAATGGAAATAACAGAAATACATTTTTAAAAAATCTGCAACATTTGCATCGTAAACTTTTTCCAACAATTCACATTTAAAATGTATTTTGAAATATATTTATTCAGCCATTCAGACCTCTTGCTGGTTATAAAAATCTGAAAACTGTAAGGAATGTCACCTGGTCTTTACAAAAGTTGGATTTTTCGGGTATTTCTGTGCAAATGATAGTCATAATTACTTCTGGTTTGCAAGTGCTTAAACTTTCTCCCATGAAGAAGAGTTAAGAAGGGAAGGGTATTTTTTTTATGCCATGTAAACTTTCCGATGCCTCTCTGTGTTTTTTACCAGATCTGCAAATTTACAAATTTTAGATAATTGTACAACTAAATCAATTAATAGTATTCTTGTAGGAAAAGAACAGCAGAATTGGGGGGGGGGGGGNAAAAGAACAGCAGAATGGGGGGGGGGGGGCAGAGTTAATCATATCATCAGATTAGAGTCAATATGTTTCCACAAATGGCCCAAATCCAATCCCTTTTGAATTCTGTTCTAAACTGGCATCTTATATGGTGCCAGTTTAGTATTGAACTTTTTTTATTAGATAATATCAGGGATGAAGGATTAAGACTATTAAACTGCAATTCAAAAGATTTATTGCTCAAACCCATACACAAAAATCTAGTCAACTAAAGTTCAATGCTAAATTGGTACCAGATAAGAGTCAACAGAATTCAAGACGGTTTGGATTTGGATCATTTGGGAGAATGTAACGATTCTAAGCCACTGGTGGGAATAAAAATTTTTTACTGCCGGTTTTGTGGGCGTGGCTTGTTGGGAGTGGCATGGGAGGGATACTGTAAAATCTCTAGTCAGAGGTGGGATTTGTCAGTTCTACGAACGACTCAAAATTTCTCCTATCGATTCTCCAGAACTGATCAGAACCTGCTGAATACCACCTCTGGTTTAAGCTGATGACTTATTTAACTTCATCCCCAGCTCTACCTGCTTTTCTCTTACAGGAGTAAATTAAAAGTTGGATTGCATAAAGTACATCCTTGGGCATAACAACAAATGTTTAACTACCAGAAAGCGATCAGAAGAATCGTATCCAAAGATTCTTATTAGTAGCATTTGTGCCACATTGTTATTGAAAATCTAAGAGCTCAAATAGCCATGGGTCAAAAGATAAAGTCAGCTTTGAGTTAAAGGCTATCTGCCTGAAAACAATCTAATGATTTCTATGTCTTTGGAGAAATCCCAAGGAGCCTGTTTTGAGACGTGTTTAAAACCTAAAACCAACTGCTTAGGAACACAGTGGCTCTCATGGTTAGGAAACTGGCTTGACAAGCAGAAAACCTGTGTTCGAGACTTCAGTGCTGTCATGGGCCAGAGTTAACTCTCATTCCTTTGTTTCAGTTTAAGGGTGGGATTCAAACTTTTTAACAACTGGTTCTGTGGCCATGGCTTGGTTGGTGGGTGTAGCTTGGTGGTCATGTGTCTGGCTGGGCGTGGCCAACTCGCTATCATTCACATCAAGGGGCACTTCTCCTCGCCTGGCCTCTTGTGACTGTGGGGAATGCTGCAATGGTTGTAAGTGTGAAAAACAGTCATAAATTACTTTTTTCAGTGCCATTGTAACTTTGAATGGTCACTAAATAAACTTTTGTAAGTCAAGGATTACCTGTACAAAAATACAAAAAGCTTCTCTGCTAGCAAAAAGCTGCCCTAAATACCAATCATTAGATTAAAAATACCTGCAAGCCAGAGTTACAAATCAGGCAAAGTGCCAGAGTGCCTTAAGGAATGAAAATAGTTAAAATGCAATGATAACTATCAGCAGCCAACTCTTGCTCTTAAAGTGAAACTCTTTAGCAGAGAGGTCATTTAAACTCTCCAGAAAGAGCACACACAGGAGAAGCAATCCTTAGATCAATTTGCACCACTTAAAGACACCAGTTGCTCTCAGTCACCTCACAAGTTATCCTAACGAAATCATCCAGATCATATGCCTCTCAGAAAGGCAATGAAAAAAATCAGTGCCAAGCTTGCATCCTGCCTCTTGAAATACACCCCAAAGGGACAGTGCCAGATACTCCTAAGGCAGTGAAAGAAGACCCCCCCCTCAGATAGAAATAGAAACCATGAGGCAGGAAAAACTTCAAATACAATACAAATAATTAAATCGCAACATGAGTTGTTGCTTGTTAAACCAATTACCAGAACAAATAGACACAGGAATTCTTAACCCAATTTATTTTCAGGAACAGATTAACCTTTTTCCTTCCAAACAAAGCTGAATAGAGAAAATTATCCCATCAATAAACACAGGATTAAATGTCACCAAGCACAGAATTAAACTTCACAAAAAAACAGTTTTACACCAAAACTCAGAAAGAGTATGTAAAATCATGTTTGAATGTCACTCTTTCCAGCTAGCGAAGAAGACTTGCTAAATGTCACTCATCTTGGTTCCTTGTCATTAAAAGCTTCTTTCCAGCAGATCTGCTTCATTATTCAATTATTTATTCAAAGTGCTAATCATTGTATCCAGGCTGGAAGAACTCCAATAGGGGAGTATTTTCTCCCAACAGCAGTGTAAAAAGTTTAAAACAACCCTTCTCCTTTAAGAAAGTCAAGCAAAATACCAACAAAGAGGGGGAAAAAAACTCCAGAAAAGCTCCAGAGACAGGAAGTCTAAGAATACTGCCAAGAATGTAATAAGGATTAACAGAGAGGCAGTTTCTGTAAGCAACACCACCAGAATGTTTCCTTCCTGCCTTTCTTACAGGATTAGCCCTGTAAAGTGGAAAAAACAAAAGATTTATTTCAACAACCGGTTCTCTGAACTGCTTAGAAAGTTAACAACAGGTTCTAGCAAATAGGTGAGAACCAGTAGAATCCCACCACTACTCCAGCTCTTACTGGAGACATGATGAAAGCCCCAACTGGATGTCACCAGCTTTCAACCAGTTTTCAACCCTGAAGTAACTCGGTGCTTCTGACACAAGCACGATGTGACCAACCACATGGGCATTTTTACTGTTTTCATAAGGACATCTGTCCTAAATTTTGGATTCATACCACACATCAACCTGCTCCCCAAAGCAGGCTAAATTATCAGCTCTTGATTCATAAATCTAGGATTTATCTATTAATGTTAAAGAGCACTATAAACTTGTGCTTCGCAAATGCAATTTGACAAACAGAATGTTGAATTGCATGTTTTCCATGGATTCTTGCAATCCATTTATATCATATTTGGGAAGGGAGCTGTTTCTCTTACTACTCATTTTCCCAATTACATATGCCCTGTGCATTCAGTGTTAAAAGTGGTAGTTTTCTCTGATTGAGATTCCTAAGCAGGCTTTAATAATAATAATACTGCTATAATCTGCAGAGAGGAGATGAAATTTAAGTGATGTTACAGAAGGGATAATTAAACAGTGGGAAAATATGTTAGGGCTGATTTTTCAAGCAAGGTTGCAGGTGATTTTCTGAATATCTATTTTGCCTTCTGCACCATGATTGCATTTGGTAAATCCCTAGGTATGTTTTCAAAACATATTGTTCTCTTTTATTATATATAGTGAGGGATGAGGATAATCAAGTTGTGTAGCAACTTGCATTCATTTTGCCTGCAGTGGAATACATTTAAGGGTTCTATAGAATTGCATTTAATTTTACTTGAAATCGACCAGTGAAGCCATTTGCACCCATACACAAAAATATGCCTCACCACCACCCCCTTCCTGAAACTCTTTTGCAACTTTTTCTGTCCCTGTAGAAAGTGTGTTGAAGATAATTTATCAGTAATAGGATTTCAAAAATTTCAGCAATGGGTTGCAATGGGTTGGCATGGCCATGGTGAGCTGGTCTGATCAGTCTTCTGCACCATGGCAGAGGGGCTGTTTTTGCCTTCCCCGGGCTCCGTAGGCTTTCCTTGAGCCTCTGGGAGGGTGAAAACTGCCTCCCCTGGGCTCTGGAGGTTGGAAACAGGCCTGTGTTCACACTTCTGGAACTTCTGGGAGGCCTGTTTTTCCCTCTCCCTGAGCCTTCATACAGGCCCTGCACTTACCTCGCATCCAAAAATGGCCGCGTGGAGATTCCTGGAAGGGGCAGGGTGGCAGGGGTGGGGTGGTAGGACCAGCCAGGGTAGGATTGGGTGGTTCACCGAACCAGCCATAATATTAGCAACGGGTCCACTTGAACCTGAGTGAACCCATAGCAGCCCATCCCTGTATAGCTCTCTTGCAAACTCTACATCCAGGAAGCATCACATGCACATTTCAAATTAGCTGATTTTCCCATACAAAAAGCGAAGCACAAATCATCTTGACACACACAATAACAGAACAGGTACTTTTCTTCATCCCAGGTTCAATTTACTCCTTGAAAGAGTTAGGAACAGAAGAGCCAAAACAATCGACAGCGAAAACTCCCAATATCCATGTGAGGCAAGAAAACTGAAGTATATAACTTCCAGTATAAAGATAAAAAGTAAAAAAATTCAGCTGATTTTTGCTACTCTTAATGCCCCAGAAAAATCTTCTCCAATCAAGGTATCTTTCAGTTCTGTGAATCTCAACTTTTAAAAATTTTAGCAGGAGTTGGTTGCTGGGATTTGCAGGGGTTCGGGAGAGCCCCTAGCTAAAATTCTGTGTAAATTCCCAAATAACACTCCTGGCTGGCCCCACCCACTCCGCCTCTGTGGGACCTTCATCATTGGAAGCTTTCAAGAAGATACTGAGCTACCATCTGTCAAAATGGTGTAGGGTCTCCTGCTTTGGGGGGGGGTTGGACTAGATGACCTACAAAGTCCCTTCCATCTCTATTAATCTGCTAATCTGTCAAAAACCAATGAATTAAAAACAATATTAGAAAACAATGGTGATTGTAGCCATTTTTACAAGTTCAGATTCCAGACTTTATAAGGCTTTCCTAGTGATCTTGGAAACCATTCTGGAATTGTCAATGCCAAATTTGAATTAATTAATGAAATGAAGACTAAATCGGCAAGGATTGCATGAATACAAAATGTGATGAATCTTGTACATGGAAAGCAACGCTTTGGATAACGATACATAGAATGACTTTGAGTAAGAATTGTGCATATTCATGCAACCAAATAATTGAATGGTACTCCAGGGCTTATTGAGATGAGGGCAGCCAGCTCTGTAATTTGGGAAGTCAGGAGTAATTGTCTTTATAATGAACCGGGTGTCTTTTAAGCCAAATGCAGTAACAGAATATATTTGTTGAAGCATAACTTCATGTACAGACTCCATGACACTTGACATAAGCCTGGAGAGAATACAAATATTATACTAATGCTCAGAGTCAGGTTTCTTATAGTTGGGCAAATGTTTTTGTTTTGTAGATCATGTTTTATTGAATATTAGTTATCTCTGAGTGATCCAATTCAGCAAAAAAGAAGATAACACAAATAAATCAAACAGAGTCGAAGGGCAGAATATAAATTCAATGAGTAGGAACCCAAGATGCAAATCAAATCAATATATCAACTGCCCCACTGTGGTTATAACAGAATAACAGAATTGGAAGGGACCTTTGAGGTCTTTTAGCCCAACCTCCTGCTTAAGCAGGAAACTCTATATCATTTTAGACCAATGGTTATCCAATCTCTTCTTAAACCTTCCAGTGTTGGAGCATTTACAACTTCTGTAGGCAAGTTGTTCCACTGGTTAATTGTTCTAACTGTCAGGAAATTTCTCCTCAGTTCTAAGTTGCTTCTCTCCTTGATTAGTTTCCATCCATTGCTTCACGTCCTACCTTCAAGTGCTTTGGAGAATAGCTTGACCCCCTGTTCTTTGTGGCAACCCCTGAGATATTGGAACACTGCTATCATATCACCCCTAGTTCTTGTTTTCATTAAACTGTACATATCTAACTCCAGCAACTGTTCTTTATGTTTTATCCTCCAATCTCCTAATCATCTTTGTTGCTCTTCTCTACACACTTTCTAGAATGTCAACATATTTTTTTACATTCTGGCAACCAAAACTGATGCAGTATTCCAAGTGTGGCTTTACTAAAGCATTATAAAGCGGTATTAATGCTTCACATGATCCTGATCCTATCTCTCTGTTAATGCAGCCTAGGATTGTGTTGGCTTTTTTGGCAGCTGCATTCATGTTCATATAGGTGGAAATCAGGACAATGTTAAGCATTATAGGCAGTCCTTGACTTATAACTACAATTGGTGCCAGAATTTCCATTACTAAGCAAGGCAATTGTTGAGTCACAATGATTTTATGATCTTTTTTGCCACAGTTGTTAAGTGAATCACTGCAGTTGTTAAGTGAATTGTGCAGTCATTAAGCAAATCTAGCTTCCCCCAATTGACTTTGCCTGTTGGAAGCTACCTAAGAAGGTTGCAAATGAACACTTGACCTCAGGATGTTCCAGCCATGATAAATGCAATCCAGTTGTCAAGTGCCTGAATTTTGATCATGTGACTGTGACTATGGGGATACTGCAAAGTGTGAAGACTGGTCCTAAGTCACTCTTTTCCATTGTAATTTTGAATGGACACTAAACAAAAAGTTGTAATTCGAGGCAATACTACTGTCAACTCTGAAGTGAGCTTGGTGGAAGCCATCTTGTGCTGCCTCATAGTTGCCATGAAGCCTGAAGGGAGGAAGGGAAGGGGGAAGGGAGAGAGCCCAGCTAACAGTCAAAACAAAAACTTTTCCTGCAGGAACCAAGGTCATCATAATAGGTGGCTGTTGAAGGATGAGAAAAACCTGCTAGCTATATTTCTTGGACAATGTGACTGGTGACATCTGGGGAGGGGGGATTTTCATTCTTTTAATTAGGTGAAAATGGCGGGAAATTTTACAGTTGGGTTTCATCAGCTGTGCCGATATGATGCATCCAATAAACATATTTTTTGAGGAATCTACCTGCCTAGGAGTTCTGCTTTCAATGGGTGTATTACCTCGAACACTGACAACTACCTGTATACGTTTACAACTAATCTAATAAATAACTCTTTAAACCCCCCCCCTCTCTCTCTCTCCCTCTCTCCCTCTGAAATGAAGGTTAGACAAGGATTTTTTAAAGAATGCTGAAACATACTTCCAAGAGCCAAACTCAACTTTTGAAGTTGTTGGTGACACTGATACTATTTTGGGGAGTAAAGTTAATAAAATGGTTTGCCATTTCCTTCTTCCCAACTGCTCTGAAAGGCATGGCATAGAAATCTCTACTGCTGGCACCAAGCTGGCACTATGTGAAAATATTTGAAAAACCCCTGGTAGTTATAGCAAGCAAAAGTTATAATATCTTTGGCTCATACATTTTCCCAATTTATTTGACTGTTCAAGGCTATCGAGCCAATGCCAAACAAGATTACTGGGTCTAAAAAAAATAAATCTATAAATGATTGTTATAAAAAGAAAACCAGTCCCCATATTATAGTGGTTTATTCTTTCATTAGATCACAACAGAATATCTTTGGCCAAATATTCCCCTTGAGACTTCTTTTGATGATTTATGGATACATTTCTCCTCTTGTCTAGCAGCTGGGAAAGCAAGCATTTTCTCCCCAAAAGATAGGAATACGTGACATTCACCCCAACTCCATGAAATGAAGAACATATCAGCACCCATTTGTACCCAACTCAGAAAACTATGCTTGCATTTTTTTTTATTTATTAAGTCATTGTACAAGCTACAATTTCAGCATGAAAGAAATTGGCCAAGTGTGGCATGATAGCAGAATGGATTTTGTTCCAGGCACATTCAGTAAATCCTCTAAGCTTGTCCTTTGTTAGGCCTTGGTAATATAGTAAATAGAGACCTGTAAACCTTTCAGAATCAGGTTAACAGTTCAAGTAAACCAGAATTGGCAAAGAGTAAATTGGAATTTATTGTTGCCAAAAATAAAATACTTATCTCTCTTTCAAAATTCAGCTCCTGGAACCTCCAAACTGTAGTAACTCACATGTAGGCTTCTGTCTCTAAACTCATGTAATCCTCTTCTTCGCTCATTCATGACTATCCTGAATTCAGGACCATCCAAATTGGTGGATCGTGTGAAGCTTGAGACAATAAAAAAAAGTACTCCTGAATTAAAGAATTGTCATATTTACTGATTCAAAAACTTGGTTCACAAAAAGTGTTTCATTAAAATATATTTTTGTTTGATTTGAGGAGGTGTGTGTGTGTGTGTGCGCGCGTGTGAGTCTGTCTTCAAATCATTCTTGAGTCCTCACAATTGCCTGGATAAAGCCCAAGAAATAATTTGGTCTTGTCTTTTTCTTAGGCCTGAGAAGGTATGACTGGTCCAAGATCACCCATCTGTGTCAAGATGGGACTACAACTCACAGTTCTCTTGTTCTGGCCCAATTTCTTCAATCACTGCATTGATTTGGGAAAATTGATGTGCAAACCATGTGAGACCCATCCTACTTCCTCCTCCTGCTGCTGCTGCTGCCATATCTGTCATCACACGTTGGTGATCATGTTTGCAATCCTATTTTTATCAACAGCCACACAAAAAAGTGCTGCTGAGTTTTGTCCAATGTCCATGAGGCTGAGTTTCAAAACTTCTTTGCTTCCTGCAAAGAACGTTCACTTCACAACTGGCTTTTATCTTCTTGAAGGAGGGGCCATTACCTTGCAGCCTTACTCCTGAGTTGCCTGTGCAGTTGCAGCTGCCCTTTCCTGCGAGCAATCCTGTGTGCATGCGCACTTGGCACAGGCTCTTCAGGATGGAGGAGTAGCGACGACGGTCGGGGGTGTTAGAGACTTCCGTCGTCAGGTGAGGGATTACCAGGACGCCCCTCATCAGAGTCAACACTGTCCTCAGCCGTCTGCACCTACTGCCAGCTAACACTAAGCTAACCACAACACTAAGTTAGTTTTATCTCACTATTACTCTCACTAAAAAAAAAGGTTTGAATATTTTGGTAATTTCAAAAAACTCCAAAGTCTGTTTAATTATGGCAATAGAACATCAAAGTCTGATATTTAACACATCTTTTCCAAATATTGTAAAAACATTCTGCAACCTCCACTTAAGAGTAACGTGAGTTACTGTTTGTTTTAAACCAAGTGAAAATAGCTTAACTCCTGTTTGACTTGATTCTCTGCTTTTACCATTTTTCTACTAATAAAAAGGAATTATAAATGATTTAATTAAAATTCATGACTCATCAGTGGTCTAATTATTTAGGCAGTTAAGTACCACATGCCAGAAATATTTTTACTCTTTATTCTATCTGCTCCCATTAAGCCTAAAAAAAAACCAAAATACACAAATAAATTTGCCCAGTTAAGACCTACCTTTATGATATTGTTAGTGTTTCCAGCTGATTTACTGGAGAATGCATATCAGAGATTTTCCCCAAAGGAGACAAATTATACCAGTACTATTGGAATGTATTAAATGGAGGTGCAACCATCTTGATTATGAAAATGTTTCCTACTATGGTTTTGCTTGATTGTGAACAGATAATCTTAATCTTAGTCATTTAGTACATTGATAATAGAATAGAATAACAGAGTTGGAAGGGACCTTGGAAGTCTTCTAGTCCAATTCCCTGCTCCAGCAGGAAACTCTATATCATTTTAGACCAATGGTTATCTATCTTAAAAACTTCTAATGTTGGAGCATTCACAATTTCTGGAGGCAAGTTGTTCCACTGATTAATTGTTCTCACTGTCAGGAAAAAAGAAGAATCAAGATTCAACGAAGAGTCCTTGGTTAGTTTCCACCCATTGCTTCTTCTCCTGCCCTCAGGTGCTTTGGAGAATAACTTGACTCCCTCCTCTCTGTGGCAGCCCATGAGATATTGGAAAATTACTATCATGTCTTCCCTAGTCCTTCTTTTCATCAGACTAGACATAACCAGTTCCAGCAACTGTTGTTTATGTATTTTGACCTCCAGTACTCTAATCATCTTTGTTGCTCTTCTCTCTGCTTTTTCTAGAGTCTTAATATTTTTTAAAAATCATTTTTTACATCTTGGCAACCAATACTAAATGCAGTATTCCATGAATGGCCTTACCAAGGCATTATGAAGTGGTATTAACACCTTCATGTGATCTTGATTCTATCCTCTGTTAATGCAGGCTAGAACTGTGTTGGCTTTAAATGGTTTATTTAAATGGTTGTTCACCAGGACTCCAAGATCAAAGTGATTGTTCAAAGTCACAGCAGACTCCTAAAAAGGTACATATGGATTTTTAAATTCTGATGGCTGCACACAAAAATTTTCACAATGACATGATCAAATTTTGGGTGCTTGGCAACCAATGCACATTTACAATTGTTTGCTGTGTCTCACAGCCACATGGCTGTGATTTTTGCCATGTTTTAGCCAACTACTAACATTCACTTCCGGTTTCTGGCAAAAAAACAGCCATTGGATAGACGTTTAACAAGCGCCACATTTACTTGAACAAGCACTGCAAAGAAGAAAATATGAAATCAGATGCAGGGATCCACAACTCAGAAATGTAATTCTGGGCACAGTTGAAGTCATAAGTCAAGGAGCACCTATATATGAGATTGTTTTTCTGAATATTGTTCACCCAATGTGTTGTAAACCTGGGATGGGGCTTAGAAAGAAATTATCCATTTCATCCAAAATAATCATATGTATCCTCTTATTGGTTATGTTTAAATGTGGCATGATATATTATATTTTTATAATGTGGAAAGTTTTCCAGATTTATAAAATATAGATAATTGGACTCTTATAAGCATCCTGGGAGAAGTGAAGGCTAGGCAAAATAATTCTCCAAATCTTGCGGTTTGCTAATAATTTAAAATTTTACTTTGGGGGAATCTGTAGAAAAAGTGCATATGGTCATGAAAATAATGAATCTAACTATCCTCTCTCTGTGTCTCTTTCTCTCTCTTTCTCTCTCTCTCTTTTCTTAGAGCAATGTGCACAAAAGTTGATAATTTTAAGTACAGATGTAACCTCAAGTTTAAAGCCCTGTCACATCGGCCGACGGATGCAAAAAGTATGTAAAAAGGACACAGCGGACGACAAATGTTCCATCCGTTGTTATCCGCTCTCAAAAGTGCCCCAAATTTGCATAAGCAGAGTGGACAACAACGGACAGGAACAGACAGGGGGAGGACGTAGGGCGGATGTAAAGCGGATGCTCCATGGAAGCCTAGCGGATGGAAGCGGATGGCTTCCCGGGGAGCACAGCAAAGCGCAGCGGAAGGGGCGGATGTGTAGCAGATGTCGAGCGGATGATGCGGATGCAGAACGGATGCCTAGCGGATGCCTAGTGGATGCATAGCGGATGGAAAGCGTTCACTGCGCATGCGGGGAGGATGCATTGCATCAGCCCCACGGATATATAAGGGGCAGCTCGCAAGCAGGTCACCATTCAGAGGAAAGACCTGCAGCCAGCTACATCTCCAGCAACCATGGGGAAAAAGAGAAAGCCTATGCCATCTACTGCCAGCCCTGGCAAGAAGGACAGGGCCACCATCCCACCCCCTGGCCCTGACTCTGCTTCTGCTGGAGCACGGACATAGAAGGATGTACAGCGGATGGCCAGTCTCACATATAAAGCATTAAAAATGGACAAAACGTTCGTATAGGGACGTAATTTGGATAATTTAGGGATGTCTGGAGGATGTTAGATGATGCAGAAGGACACCTAGTGGAAAAACGTATATTCTTATAAAAAGGGGGGGGAAATCAACCTGGATCTCACTTTCAGTCCAGAGCCCTCGGTGTGGGCAGACCTCTTCAGCCCTTGATCTGTGCTCTATTGTTCTCTTCCACAGAATCCCAGTATCTCCACCATCGGATCGTCGGCACACTCCTTTTGGTAGCTGTCAATCGTTCTAGCAACAGTGTGAAGCATCTACAGGCTCTTTCACCTGTTTACGAGAAGAAAAAGGAGGCGGCCAAGAAGTGTCTGTATCTGAAGATGGATCAAATGAGAAGAGCCCGAGTACGGACTGTATAAAAGATGATGGTGGAGCTCAGGAACGAAGACCTCGTGCATTCCGAACTTCATGAGGATGCCGCCAGCCATGTTTGATCAGAAGTTGTGGAGCGTCTGAGATCCGCAGTGGTTGACCTAAGCAGAGCACCAAACTTCCGGTCCAGCCTGGACCTTGGACTCAAGGTGGCACTGACTCTGTGCCACTGGCCTTCCGAGAACACGTACAGAGCATGAAGTACGGCTGGAGGGTGCCACACAACACCATCAGGCATTGTGGTCAGAGAAGTGGTGCAGGCCATCATCCGACGAATACTGCAGGAGCTCCTCCAGTGGCCCTCCCATGAAAGAAGGATGGAAGAAAGTTGCAGAGCAGTGGTATCAAAGTGGAACTTTTCCCACACTGTTTTGGAGCCATAGATGGCAAGCACGTGGCCTGCAGAAAGCTCCAGCCGAACTCAGGGTCCACCTATCACAACTACTAAGGGCTTGTTCTCAGCATCATCCTTTAGCATGGTCGATGCTGAACTACAAGTTCATTACATCATTGCTTCCGGCAATGGGTCAGCTTCAGATGCCGCAGGTATACAACGCCAGTCACCTCAAGGAGGGGCTGGAACCGGCAACCTCATCCATGGCTTCCAGGGATCCAGAACCCCTGCCCAACGACATGCAAGATATGCCCTACGTCATCGTGGGGAATGACGCCTTCTCCCTCAGAACCTACCTCATGAGCCCTACACTTCCAGATGCCGTCACCCGTAGAAGAGAGGATCTTCAACTACAGGCTGTCCAGGGGCAAGGCGGTGGTGGAGAACGCCTTTGGAAATTCTTGCCAACAGGTTCCAGGTACTTCTCACCACATGAGGCATCGCCCAGATGACCGGAAGGAGGATCATGGAAGTTTGCTGCATCCCTGCCCCAGAATCTCATGTGCACCACTACCCAGTGTTGCAGAGTTGTGTTTCTACCTGTTGAAATGTGTTGTGGATATGATTAACATTGGTTATTAATAATAAAGGGGCCATAGGTGTGGCACCTGGGAGGGTGGGGCCATACAGTCCCACTATGGCTTGTCGTTGGAGACTTTATCTATCCCACAGCTATTTACCCATCACAAGGTATCCTGCATCCCAACAGTTATTACCCATTCCCACAGGTATCCCTGCCCATTCCACTGCTAATCCTAACCATTCAACAAGCATGCTAAGGCTTAATCCATTTTCTAAAAGTTTCCAACAAGACCTTTAATTTCCTGAAGAACTGAACCAAAGTGTGTAAAAGCAAAGACAAACTTTATGAATAACAAACTGTAAAGCAAAATGACCCATAGTAAAGTGTCCAAGCAAAGATAAAGTCAACAGGTAGTAACGCCAGTTCTCTGGCACTCTTCTTAGTCAGTCTGAGGCATCCATGGTCTCAGGGGTTGAAGGGTCCAGGTGCTGTGGAAGTGGCTTGCTGCTGGACTGCTGGTTTCTGAGCACCCATTGGGGTGCCTGGCCCCAGAGAGGAAACAGGGATGGTGTGTTTGAGGAAGCTCTTAAGAGAGCTGGCTCAGTCTGTGATGTTGAGAGCTCGCCTTCCTCATGACATGGGGTGTTTCAGGCCCAAGAGGGATGACAGATGTTCTGAGGCGCGGGCTTGCTGTGGGGTGGAGGGAGGAGGTGGTAGTGGGGCTGTCCTGGTCTGAGGTGAGGCAAGGTGAGGTGTTGGTGTCATCGTTGGGCATCATTGGCATCTGTAGCGTCTGTGGGTCATCGTTGGCATCGGTGTGGTATCCTGTGGCGTCTGTGTCATGCAATTTGGCATGCTGTGGAATCTGTGGCAAATTGTGTCATTGGTTGGCATGCGGTGGGCGTAATCGTCGTGGCAAGTGTGGTGGAGTATACGCGGTGTGTGGCCACGCTCGTCGTCACTCCGGGTGGCTCATCAGGCGTTGGCAGGTACAGAGATAGGGCAGCCTCTCGCTGGCAGAGTGTTCGACGCGCACTCGCTGCTAGAGATGAAGAGAGGGTCTGTCGCTGATAGATAGGAATAAGCTGAGTAGCCGGTACTGCTTGGTAGGTTGAAGGCCTGTGGAAAGCCTACTTGGATTGCAATGAGCATCCACGCTGGGGTGGAGGGCAGCTGGACTGGGTGGGAGCCAGGTTCAGCTGGGGATCTGGATAGAGGTTCTCGCAAGCCCAGATTGATCGCTGGCCTTGGATACACACTTGGTAGGTGTGATTTGGTTACATGTCCAGCGTAACGGTCTGGTTGATGTGAGGTGCGGGAAGTGTTTGGCGCGGTTTTGAGAATGTCCGTATGTCCGAGTGTGTACCAAGCTGAGCAGAGGAGATCTCGCTGCTTTTGATTGGGTGTCTGGATCTCCAGTAGGACGCATGTTAGGCTTCCATGTCCCTCTTTGGTCTGCCTCTTTGCCTGCTTTCTCTGTGGAGGTGGAGCTGGGGGTGGGGTGTGAGCTGGTCTCTGGTGGAAAGCTCGCTGTCTCCTTCCTCAACTGCGTCAGAGCAGTATCCAGCAGGCAGTCTGCCAGGTGAGTTGTCAGTTGTTGGGGGGTCTCATCGTGGGGCTATCAGATACCTCCCTTAGGGACACAGAGGATTGACTCTTGCGATCAGAAGTGAGACTGGGTCTCTCTGGTGGCCTGTCTGGGAGAGGGTTGTTCAGAGGGGCTGTTCCTCGGTGGCGGCAGTCTGCACCGCCTCCAAGAAGCTCACGTAGTCTCCTGGTCGGTGCACGGGTTGATCGTTGGCTCTGGGCCAGATTTCTTCTGAGGTGGGAAGTTTCCTGCTACCAGGTTGTGCATGTTGCTTTCCATCCTAGCGAGGAAGCACGCTGCCGAATCCGTTTTTAGCCGAGGCCTTGCTCCGCCTTTGTCTCTCCACAGCGCGCCTGCTTCCTGTTTTGGGTGTAGCTGTTGTCCGATAGGAGCTGTGTGCCCTTCCGCAAAGATACTCGTTCTCCTCAGCCAGTCCAGCACCCTCATCCCTCATGGTTCCTCTTTGATGGAGTATTGCCTTCTCTCCCATTCACGTGTATGCCTCTTCCTCCCTTCTGGCAGGCCATCTGGGCCTCATCAGTGAGGGGCATTTTGATGGTTCTAGGGGCTGGCTCCACCTCACGCACCACCACCAGCCGCAGCAACACACAGTAGCAAGCAAAAGCAAGGACCGCAGCACCAGCAACACCAGCAGCACCAGCAGTACAGCAAGCACCCAGGATCCGGTCCAGCAGCAGAGTAAGCACCCAGCGCAGCACCAGCATGACCAGGATCTCACAAGCAGCAGAGTAATGCACCAGCAGATTAGGCAACCAGTCACCAGTGAGCAGCACCAGCAGAGGAAGCACCAGCAGAAGAAGCCCGAGCACCAGAGAGCACCAGCAGAGGGAAGCACTAGCAGAGGAAGACACAGCAACCAGGAGCGTAGCCAGCAGAGGAAGAA
>BHFT01061214.1:0-22297 GCA_004320025.1 Laticauda laticaudata
GATGGCAAGCTTTTTTGTCCGTTTTACATCCTCTTTGCATCCGTTGGTGCAGTGTGACAGGGGCTTTATTTCTTTTTCCTCTGAATTCAAATGGCCAACTCACTCAAAATGATTTCTTTTTTTTCTCCTTAACACTGAACAAGTTCATCCTCTGAAGGCAACCATTATTTCTGTGTCACATCCTGGATCTACTGAGGAAATTGCAGGCAATAATTTCAGATGATTTGCAAGCAATCAGCTTCACACAAATGGTCACCCAGCAACATTTCTTAACTACATGATGCTGGTGAGATTATATTTTTGCAACCCAGTCTTCCTTTCCTCCTATTGTACTTCTCTGAAGATATAAGGTATCTCTAAGCAATCTTTGATGTGAGGATAGGAAGTTACAAAACTTTCCAATTTCCATGGTAAAATGTAAAAGGAATATAGATAATGAAGATGACATTAATGGGAGGATTTTAACTATCCAATGAATTCTATGCTGTCCAACAATGTGTGTATTGAGTATTTCAAACAATGTATAATAGATACATTTATTTGTACTCATTTATCAGAGGTAGAGACCTATCTGCTCCTTATCTGTCTCCCTTATTTCCTTTAGTTTGCTATTTATTTTAGTTGTTTCATAATTATCTCTTTAAATATCTGTTTAAATTGTTGATATTAAGTTGAAGCCCAGTTCTGTGATATAACTTAGTGGCACTAATGTGATTTGCCACAGACTCACTTCCTCTGCCAATTCAACTAACAGGGATTGTCTTTCCTGGGTTGCATACACATCAGTTCTATAGTTTTAGCTTCAGTTGAATGAATTACTCTGAGACTTATAAAAGATTTTTTTTAAATGTCTTGCTAGATAAACCTCAGGTTTGGGGATTTCACAGAATTTCAATCACAATGCAAAGCCTAATCAAGTTAAGAACTGTTCCATATATTAAGCCAAATAAGACCCTTGAGATATTTCATGGAACTAACAGCATATCTGAGACAACAGTCCAGATTGTGAAAACATAATTGTGAAAAAATATAAATGACCACCCACCTCAGCCTTTTCAATCTCTATGACTTTTTGTTTCAAAAGATGAAATATTAATAATAATCCATTCACAGATCTCCTAACAACACACCTCACTTGAGTTCTGTGGAAATGCATTTCTGAACTACATCACTTTAAATATCCCCCTCCAATCATGTTCTAATATACAGGTTTAATAGCCCTTCATCCTAACTAAATTAAAATATTTATGTAAGGTTATATGTTGGGTTATGTTTATCATTTATGTTGTGTTGGAATGACCTTGGCCAGAAGCGTTGACAGTGCTTGGGGTCTGGTCATTCTTTTAATCTGAAATAATGCTGTGAAATATTGTCTGTGGAAATTAAAAGTCTATCTTATACAACTGAGATGATAGGTTGGTACAAAGGTGGAAAAGTAGTAACCAACAAGCCTCATGCCAAGAAAGAGTGATTATATTATACTTGGAATAACATACCAAAATACAAAAAAGATTTTGAGACCCTAGAAAAAGTGCAGAAAAGAGCAACAATGATGGTAAGAAGTCTGAAGACAAAACCCTGTAATGAACAATTGAGGAAATTGGGCATGTCTAGTCTAAGGAAGAGAAGGATTGGGTATGATAAGATAACAATATTCTAGTACTTGAGGGGCTGTCACAAAGATTAGTTGTTGATCTATTCTGCAAAGCATTTGAGGGCAAGACAAGAAGTAATGAGTGGAAGATACTTAAAGATCCAACTTAGAATTGAGAATTTTTTTTGTATTGAGAACAATTGACCAGTGGAAACCTTATTTTGAAAATTCTAGGTGTTTCATCAGTGGAGGTTTTCAAGAAGAGACTGGACTGCTATGTGTTCAGAATGGTATAGAGTTTCTTGCTTGAGTAGGGGGTTAGAGTAGAAGACCTGCAAGGTCTTAGTAGAAACCCTATTGTTATATGTTCTTCTGTATTAATGTAACCCACCTGCAGCTGTTTTTCATGATCTTGAAGCAAGTAGCAAAATATCCACTGACTTGGAAAACTGAGAAGATAATGCCTGAGATTGAAATTCTGGAACTTAATCATCCATTGAAGTTTTGATTGGTGTGAACTGCATGTAGGTATTTTGCTGCAATAAAGCAACTCATTGTGATTCAGCAATGGAGGGCAGGATAGGTAAGATGACCATCAAAGCAGCATGATCAAAGCTCCATCTCTTTCTATTGTTGATATGTCATTGAAATATGTACAAAAAGGGTGGAACTTGGATTGTGCTGTGAACTTCTCCTTGCCTGTTTTAACACTCCCTGTGGATAACACTGTGAACTCTGAAGCTACTGTTGTTACTGAATGCAAAGCTGCAATCTTGGACAGATAAGATTTACTGCAATTTTTGGTGTGAAATCTGACAGCCCAAAGCAAAGAAAAATGCAAAGGAACTCCAAGACAGATATCACAATGAATTTATATATGATACTGCACTCAGACAGCTGCCATAGGATACTGTTACAGAAAAGCCATCTGCTCAGCTGAGAAACATTGTCCTCTTTCAATACTTGGCTTGGAGCACAGTAATAACCCACTTCCAACGAAGTAGATGGAGAACTACTCCTGTATCTATTCTGAACTTGGAAAGGCAATAACTTGAATTTTGGAAAAAGAGTCTGTTATTTTTCTTTATCCGCCTCATCTGTGAAAATTATGGAGCCCCCCCCCCCAAAAGGACCATCCATTGGACTGTACAGCAAATATGTTTTAGACACTATAGGACTTTTCCATCAAGCATAAAAATTATCCTGCATAACTTTTCCTAACAATACTCATTCAGTGAAAGATACATTTAGAAATGATTTAAGGAGAAGGAAACTTTGGAGACATTCTCGTTGATTATGCGTGACTATCCTGATTTTATTTAGATATATCAATATGCCTTTTCACTCTACAATCTTCTTTCCACAGATGTGTTACCTTCATGGCTTCTCCTGGTTCACTAAAGCCCATGTTGCACTGCACCAACGGATGCAAAGAGGATGTAAAATGTTAAAAAAAGCTTGCCATCCATTGGAAAACGCTATGCATCCGTTGTGTAACTCCACTGCATATGTGTTTCAATAACGCTCCATCGCTTGAGATGCCGTCCACTGAGAGTTTCATGGCCGCCAAATGAAGTTTTGAGCTGGCACAAACCAAGTGTTGTGAAACGCGGGATGAACTTTCCGCTGTGTAGATGTAAAGTCCGTGACATACGAAGCAACAACTCTAATGTCCGTTATACCGTTAAACGTCCGCTGTATCCTCCTGCATCCTCTGGCATCCTCGCAACTCACATCCGCTGCACGCTGAAAACGCGAAAGAGGGAGAAACAAGGTACACGGAACGTCTACAAACAGCGTTAGTACAGCAGAAATAGAAAGGAATGAGCAGTGAACGGTTTGCATCCTATATACAATCCTTCTAGGCTTCGCTATGAAGAACATCCCTTTAACATCCCTTGCTATCATACTACCCATGTCCATTCTTGTTCCTTTCTTTTCCGTTCTGTTTATGCAAATTTTTGCCACTTTTTGGAGTGGATGACAACGGATGGAGCCACCCCCCAAAATTTGCTTGTCCGCTGTGTCCTTTTTGCATATGTTTTGCATCCGTTGGCCAGTGTGACCTAGCCTTAAAACCTTTTCATTTGGCATTTTCAGTAACAGTTTTGCTATCACTGTTAAAGGGAAGTTGTCTCCTTTATTTTTGGGGAAGGAGGAGTTGAAAGGTAATGCAGAAATTTTCTAATGACCAAGGATTCCAAGCAAGAGTTGTCAGATAGCTTATCTGCAACATTTTCTGAAGAAACTATTTCCCCACTCCCTCTCAGTATTTACATCTACACCTAAAGGAATACTCCATCTGTTCAGCAGCATCATTTTCAAGGCAGGCATTATGCTTCAGTTTCATATCCACATTAAATTCAGGTAATTTGTCCTTGCTTAGTGATCAAAACTGAGACCAGTAACTCTGCATCTAAGTGCTGTGGCCACTAAGTGAGACATCACATGATTATGACTTATGATTTTACAGCTGCCTTGTCCATTAAGTCTGCTTGTTGCAAGCCAATTGCAAAGCATCCAAATGGTGGTCATGTGACCAAAGCACACTCCTGTGATAATAAATGTAAGATAGGTTAGAAATTCTTCTCTCTTGACTGTCCAGTCTTTTTTAAAGCACCAATAACTTCTGAAGGCAACCTCTTCCAGTGGTTATTGTTCTCACAGTTAGGAAATTTCTCCTTAGTTCTAGGTTGCTTCCCTCCTTGATTAGTTTCCACCTGCTGTTTCTTGCCTTCTGGAGCTTTGGAAAATATGTTGACTCCCCTCTTCTTTATGGCAGCCCCTCAAATATTGGAACACTGCTATTGTGTCACCCCCAGTCCTTCTTTTCAACAGACTAGACAAATTTTTTAACAGTTCTTTATGTTCAATTAAAATAGTAAAACATAAAAAACAGTATATAAAATGTAAAAAGAGGGAAACAATATTAAAAATTAATTAAAAGGCAAGTTGAGGGCATGCAGGGCATTAACCAGCCCCATGGCTGCATGCTACTTTGTGCATTTGAACAATGCCGCATAGTCTTGTTTTCATACCTTTCAGGAAGGCCAGAGAGTGGGGGACCTCATCTCTGGCAGCAAAACGTTTCCACAGGGCAGGGAACATTCTTCTATAGGATCAGTCCAACTTTTTATGATGCCATTTTGTTCTTCTGAAAGCATGCAGGATCTTCCCTTTGTGTTTGACACTTACATATAAGTGCAAGCTTTCTTGTGTATGGGTACAATATACTGCACATGTTAATACTGAGAATATTTAATGGAAAATTAACCAAAATCTTCTGTTTGAAAAGTCCTATTTTGCATTTGTCTACACGTGAGTCTGCTTCTGTCCTTGAATCTTCCCTTTTTATTTGTTTTCAGATTTATTGTATCTTTTCCATACAATATTTAGGATTCTTTCCCTTGTATTTCTTTATTTGAGGAATATTATGGGGGTGATAGTATATATGTGTATATTTGTGCACGAGAGAGAATGCTTGTTAGAGTCCCTGGAATACAAATTGGTTAATTTGCAGGGTGGATTAGACACAGGGTGTGATATAAGTTTGGTTTGTATTAGCATAATGGTATCATAAAAATGTAGATTTGGAGGTGGAAATTATTGGAGACGTGGCTAATACAGTACTGCTCTAGCAGAAGAAGTGCACAGTATTTACACTGCATTTGACCACATAAACTATGTCACGCATAAACACGGTTTTTCATTACACAAAAGAGAACCAGAAGATTGTCTTTCTGCTGCTGAGCAATCATGAACCCCATCCTATAGTCATTAAAACAGTACATATACACATATGCATAACCACACACACACCTCCAAGAACAAAAATAATAATAAAAAATTAAAAACTATAATTACAGTATAGTTAATATTTCATAGCCTAATATCACTGCCCAGAGGTAAGCAGATTTAGTTGATTACTATTTGTTTGCAATGTAGGGAAAGCCTGCAATCACTGTGAACATAAAAGGATTGCAATTAGATCTATTGGTTGAAAGCTGTACCTCTGCGACCTACTGCAAAGTGCTTAGCACTATCAGACAGATAATGTTTAGCTGCAGCTGGCACATCTGGACATAATAATATGAACTAAACTGACATAGCTGCTAAAGGCTATTTCTACCCTAACTCACTGAAAACATAAAACCAATCTGGGTTTTAAAAGAATTTATCAACAGAAAATTGATATATGTAGACTCACAGACACATATTGGTAACTCCAAATGTGACTTTCCCAGCAAATATGCTTCTGCCTCCTTATAAGAAAAGGGAGAAATGATGAGCACAGATGAGATGAACAAATTAGAATCAAAATGGAATTAAAAATACAAACATTCCAAAACATGGAAGACATGGATTTCGAATGCCAACTGGATTTATATATTGTTACCTATGTATTACTAGGATGAGTTCATAAAACCTGAAGTGTATCCTGGTGAATGCACCGCTAATGAACTGCTTTGCACAATCCGTGAGTCATTTGTGAAATAATTGGAATTATGAGTGGTTCTTAAGTTGTGGCATCTAGCCATGAGATTGTAGCACTTCACTTGTACTTCTGTTGGGCTGCAGCCTTTTAGTGAACTGAATCTTAGCCATTGAGAATTCTAGCTCGGCCATACCTCAATCTTTCTTGGGTGCTTAGTCAGATGATCAGAAATGGCAGATACCCATGAAGAAGAAAGACAGGGAATCCTTTTATGGCTGAGGGATCCATGCAAAGAAAAAAATAAGGTCTCTGAAAGCCACAGTGTTGATGTAATTGGAGGGTGGGGTCCAAAATCCCAAACTTCCTGGTTTTACATTATCAGTGGCATGGATAAACAAAATAGCTTAAACCTAGGAGGCTTTGGCTGATTTTGACAATGCATCTGCTGATCTTAAACATCTCTGCTTGTTTTGATTTGATTCTGGTCCATTTAATCAAATTCCAGTTCTTTTGGGGTTCAGAAGTGCTCTACACCACCTGCTAGGTTTCTTAAACTGATTCAGTGCTAAAGTCTTGTTTAATTCGAATCATTCTCTGCCAGAGATAGCTAACACCGTTGGACATTTCCATCTGGTATGATTGCTACAGTCACTCCCTGATAGAAACACTAAGTGAGATTTCTCTGTTCCAAATGAGAATGGTTGCACTGAATAAGAAAGAACTGTTTTGCTTCCAACTATGTGCTGTGCAACATGTCATATTAGCCTCCTATTTCTATGTTCAGAACAGGTTTAATTCTGTATGTGTTTGTGTTTGGAAAGATTTGAAAGATTGAAAAGAATTCTGCTTAAACTAGTTTTCAAAATTAGAATCCTAAATTGTAGCCTGGAAGGTGTGGCCTTACATTGCCTTTTAACCTCATTCACCCACTTTTTTTTTTTTAACTACAGTACACCAACCAGCATTAAAAATATTGCACATATTGGTTGCAGTAGATGGTCTTCAAGGTACCTTCCATTGTCCTGATTCTATGACAATGAAACCACTTGAACTGAATCATTCATCCTTTAATCATTATTAAAACAACAAAATGTTCAATTTAAAGGGATGCCTTTCTTTTTCTTTTTCAAAAGATGAGAGTAAAGAAAGAAATATTGTCTGAAAAAGAGTAGTGCAGGATAAGAATATATAGTATATACATCTGCATTTTCTTTCAAATATTTAGGTCATTTGGGTCTAGGTCAAGATCCACAGAAATAAGGAAGTTTGTATCAGAGCTCATTTGCTTTTCCACAACATTGCTCCTTAGAGGTTTAAAACTGCAGTTTTATTCAAAAGAAGCCCTGGAGTTCTTGATTTGCTTAATTTTTAATTAGCATTTAACAAATTATACAACAAGTATAGTAAACAAATTAAAAACAAAAATGCATTCGTTACTTCCCCCTCACCAACATATATTGTAATAGATTGGATATGAATGAGGCAAGTGGTGGTTGTCACTTTCCCCTGATGAGAAGCTAGGGTGTGTGTGGTGTGGAGAGTGGCTCCTTGCTTGGTGAGTGAGAGCACCTGGGCATGGTACTGTTTTCAAAGTGGAGCTGAGAGTGAGTGTGTTGGAGGATAAGGAGATGTTGGTTGTGACCTCTCTTCTGAAAGTGAGGATAGGAGTGGTGGCTGAAGAACACTAAGAGTAAGTGTTATAATGCTGCTGGATTCACCCTGCCTTTTGACTGTTTGGAGGGAGATTTTCCCTTTTAGATAGAATAAAATAATGTTGAGGATGGGGATGAAAGGGCTGGTGAGGAAAGCAAGCAGGGCAGTGTATTTTAGTGGTGTTTGGGTAAACAAGAAAATGTCGGGAGGCAAGGAGGAGGACACTCTGGGAACACCATCTCAGTGTTTAGTATTGGTTTCATGTTTGCTACTCTCTTTGCACCCACTTCATTTACCTGGTAACAGATCCTATGGTAGTCTAGGTTTTAGGCCTGCTGTTTTTAAATGTCAGAGCATGGTCACTGACACAAGGCATCCTTTCTGGAGTAACTTTGGAGGTTGGGAGTGGGGCGGGGGAAGTGAACAATCTCACAGTAATTGCTGATAGGAAGTGAGAGGTGTGAACCCTTGTTCCTTGGCTTTGCAAATGTCCTGTAGGGCTCACTAACTTCTCCCTCTTCTGTTTAACAGCTACATTGAAAGCCATTGAGTGAAATCATCTACAGCTATGGGCTAAAGCCCCTGTCCACACTGCACCAACGGATGCAAAGAGGATGTGAAAACGTTAAAAAAAGGCTTGCCATCTGTTGGAAAATGTGATGCATCCGTTGTGTACTCACTGCATACTTTTTCACGCTCTCTATCCGTCCAGCATCCGTCGACTGTGATTTCATCTGTTCAAAAAGTTCTGGAGCTGCAGCAAAAATTTTTGAGCGGATGAAGTATCCAACGCAATCCGTTCTACATCTGCTACGCATACGGGGAACATCTGTTATACGTCCGTCATAATCTGTTATGCGTCCGCTATATCCGCTAGCCATCCGCTGCACATCTGCGCAACTCAAATCCGCTCCAGCAGAAAACGGACACAGGGAGGAAGTTGAAACGGACGCGGAACGGACACACAGCGTTAGTAGCATGGACGTAGAAAGGATGAAAGCGGATGCAGCTCGCATATAAAGCATTAAAATGGATAAAACATTCGTATATGGGACGTATCTCGGATATTTAGGATGTCTGCAAGGATGCCTGGAGGATGCAGAAGGACACCTAGCAAAAAACTGACATTTCCTCTAAAAAGGGGGAGGAAATCAGCCTGGATTTTCACTTTCAGTCCAGCAGCCCTGGTGTGCAAGACCTCTTCAGCCTTTGGTCTTGCTCTTCCACACGCATCCATTCTTCACCCATGGATCACTCGCATGCTCCTTTTGGTAGCCCGCCCATCATTCAACACCAGAACCAAGCCCTCTTCGGCTCTTTTCACCTTTTCTATGGGAAAGAAAAGGAGGCGGCCAAGAAGTGTCTGGGTCCAATGATGGATCGGGAGAAGAGCGGAGTTTTGGACCTCTATGACAAGCTTGAATGGTGAGCCTGAGGAACGAAGACAACTCATGCATCCCAGAACTTCATGAGGATGCCGCCAGCCCATGTTTGATGAAATTGTGGAGCATTGAGACCCAGGTTGACCAAGCAGAGCATCACCTTCCATCCCAGCCTGGACATGGACTGAAGGTGGCACTGAACTCTGCACCACCTGGCCTCAGGGACCATGTACAGGAGCATGCAGTATGCCTGGAGGGTGCCACACAACACCATCAGCATTGTGGTGAGAGAAGTGGTGCAGGGCCATCATCGAAGAATACCTGCAGGGCTCCTCCAGTATCCCTCCACTGAACAAGGCTGGAGGAAACTTGCCAGAACAGTGGAACTTCTCCCAACACCGTTGGAGCCATAGATGGCAAGCACGTGGCCTGCAAAGCTCCAGCCAAGTCGGGGTCCACATATTTTCAATACAAGCAGCTTCTTCAGCATCATCCTCTTCACGATGGTCGATGCTGACTACAAGTTCATGTACATTGGATGCTTCAGGCAACGGCTAATCTTCAGATGCCCAGGTATACAACGCCAGTCATCTCAAGGAGGAGCTGGACGGCAATCTCATCGTGGGCTTCCAGATCCAAACCCCGCTGCCCAAAGACACACACAAGATGTGCCCTACTTTATCATGGGGGATGACGCCTGCTCCCTCAGAAACCTACCTCCTGAAGCCCTACACCTCCAAAATACCTCACCCATGAAGAGAGGATCTTCAACTACAGGCTGTCCAGGGCGCAAGGCGGGTGGTGGAGAACGCTTGTGGCATCCTGGCCAACAGGGTTGCACAGGTACTTTCTCACCACCATGCCAGCATCGCCCAGAGACCGTGAGGAGGATCGTGGAAGTTTGCTGCATCCTGTCACAATCTCATGCGCACCCGCTGCCCAGTGTTGCAGAACAGGCTCGTGGAACCTCCAACAAGGCAATGGGGACATGGAGCCTGGGTGGAATGGAGGCAAGGGAAAAACCCTGAGTAGACACTGAGGATGTGCAAGGCCCCAACAGAGCCTCACATGAAGGGAAGAAGCAGCGCAACCTCCTGAAACACTGGTGCAAACTCCCCAGCTGAGCAGTGGAGTGGCAAACAACAGGATGGTAGATGCTTAATGGATGCTTCCTTCAGCCTGTCTCATCACACTGATGAGATTGTGCATGTATGTTGAGTGGCCTAACATGACAGTGGCATTAATAAAGAGTTTTGTTTATGTTGAAATGTGAAGCAAGCTGTCTGAGAGCCTTCCTCCAAACACACGCGTCACCTGTTGTCCTCTCGGGGCCAGGCACCCCAGTGGGGCTTCAGACCAAGCACTCCAAGCAGCAGCCCCACCTCCAGAGCACCTGGACCCTTTACCCCCCAAGACTGGGCATGCCTCCGAGTGACCGAGAGGAGTGCCAGAGACTGGGTGGCTACTGTAGACTTTATTTGGACACTTGACTTGGGTCATTTTTCCTTTTACAGCTTGTTATTAATAAAGATTATCTTGCTTCAACACACTTGCCTCATTCTTTAATTTAATTAAAATAAAGTCTTTTGGTGGAAACTTTTAGAAATGGTTTTAAGCTTTTTGCATTCTTGTGGGGATGGGTAAGGATAGCAGTGGGGTGGGCAGGGATACCTTTGGGATGGGTAATAGCTGTGGGATGGGTTAGGATACCTGTGGTATTGGGTAATAGCTGTGGGATGGGCAGGGATACCTTTGGGATGGGTAATAGCTTGTGGGATATATAAACCTCCAATGCCAAGCATAGTGGGACTGTGATGGTCCACCCTCCCAAGGTGCCAACACCTATGGCCGTTTATTATCAGTACTAATGTAATCATTGATCTACACATGTCTCAACATAAACCACAACTCCTTATTAAATGCCGTTCATTGTTAGGCCCAACCAGCTTTTTTGAACATTTTTACATCCTCTTTGCATCCGTTGGTGCAGTGTGACAGGGGCTTTAGCCCATAGCTGTAGATGATTTCACTTCAATGGCTTCATGTAGCTGTTAAACAGAAGAGAGAAAGTAGTGATTCCTGCAGGACATTGCAAAGCCAAGAACAAGGGTCACACCTCTCACTTCCTATCAGCAATTACTGTGAGCATCACAGAGGAAAGAAGTGAACCACACAAAACTGTGAAATTCTTCCCTTCCCCCGCCCCACTCCCAACCTCCAAAGTTACTCCAGAAGGATGCCTTGGTCAGTGACCATGCTCTGACATTTAAAAACAGGCAGCCTACAAAACCTAGACTACCATAGAATCTGTTACCATGGTAAATGAAGTGGTGCAAGAGAGTAGAAACATGAAACCCAATACTAAACACTAAGATTGGTGTTTTCCCCATGAGTGTCCTCCTCCTTGCCTCCCGACATTGTTCTGTTGTACCCACAACACCACTAAAATACACTGCCGCTGCTTGCTTTCCCTCACCAGCCCTTTCATCTCCCCATCCCAACATTATTTTTATTCTATTCTAAAAGGAACAATCTCCTCCAACCACAGTCAAAAGGCAGGGTGAATCCAGCACATTATAAACACTTACTCTTAGTGTCTTCCAGCCACCACTCCTCGCTATCCTTCAGTTCAGAAGAGAGGCTCACAACCAACATCTCCTTATACCTCCAAAACAAACTCACTCTCCATCCACTTGAAAACAGTACCATGGGCCCAGGTGTCTCTCACTCCACAAAGAAAGGAGCCACTCTCCACACACACACACCCTAGCTCTCATCCAGGGGAAAGTGACAACCACACTTGCCCTCATTCTTATCCAAATCTATTACAATATATGTTGGTGAGGGGGGAGTAAGGACATGCTTTTTGTTTTATTTTGTTACATACTTGTTGTATAATTTGTTAAATGCTAATTAAAAATTAAGCAAAATCAAGAATCTCAGGGCTTCTTTTGAATAAAAGAATGATTGAAGATTGTGCCATGTATGGTTGAGTGGCCTTACAATGAACAGGGCATTAAATAAAGAAGTTTTTGTTTATGTTATGAAATGTAGAGCAAGCTGTCTGAGAGCTTCCTCAAATCACACCGTCACCTGTTGTCCTCTCGGGGCCAGGCACCCCAGTGGGGCTTTCCAGGACCAGCACTCCAGCAAGCAGCCACCTCCAGAGCAACCTGGACCCTTTACCCCTGAAGACTGGGCACGCCTCCGGAATGACCGAGATGGAAGTTGCCAGAGACTGGGTGGCTACCTGTAGACTTTATATTGGACACTTGACTTGGGTATTTTTCTTTTTACAGCTTGTTATCTAATGAAAGATTATCTTTGCTTCACACACTTGCCTCATCTTTATTTTATTAAATAAAGTCTTGGGAAACTTTTAAGAAATGGTTTAAGCTTTGCTCATTCTTGTGGGAGTGGGGTAAGGAATCAGCAAGTGGGGGTGGGCAGGGATAACCTTTGGGATTGGGTAAATAGCTGTGGATGGGTAGGATACCTGTGGTTATGGGTAATAGCTGTGGGATGCAGGGATACGCTTTGGATGGTAATAGCTGTGGATATATAAACCTCCAATGCAAGCATAGTGGGACTGTATGGTCCACCCTACAGGTGCCACACCTATGGCCGTTTTATTATCAGTGCTAATGTAATCATTGATCTACACATGTCAATCATAAACACAACTCCCTATTAAATGCCCTGTTCATTGTAGCCCAACCAGCATACATGGCCAAATCTCATCCGTGGTGATGAGACAGGCTGAAGGAAGCATCACATTAATCATCTACCATCCTGTTTTTGCCACTCACTGTCCAGCTGGGGAGTTGCACCAGTGTCTCAGGAGGTTGCGCTGCTTCTTCCCTTCATGTGAGGCTCTGTTGGGCTTGCACATCCTCATTGTCTATCAGGTTTTTCCCTTGCCTCCATTCACCAGGCTCCATGTCCCCATTTGCCTTTTTGGAGGTCCACGAGCCTGTTCTGCAAGAACTGGGTAGCGGGGTGCGCATGAGATTGTGCAGGATGCAGCAAAGCTTCCCACGATCCTCCCTCACAGTGCTCTGGGCGATGCTGCATGGTGGTGAGAAGTACCTGGAACCTGTTGGCCAGGATGCCAAAGGCGTTCTCCCACCACCCGCCTTGCCCTGGACAGCATGTAGTTGAAGATTCTCTCTTCACGGGTGAAGGCATCTGAGGTAGGGCTTCAGAGGTAGGTTCTGAAGGGGAAGGGCGTCATACCCCACGATGAAGTAGGGCACATCTGCATTGTCGGTTGGGGCAGTGGTCTGGATCTGGGGAGCCCATGATGAGGTTGTGTCCAGCCCTCCTTGAGTGACTGGCTTGTATACCTCGGGCCATCTGAAGATGAAGCCGTTTGCCTGAAGCTCGAAAGTACATGAACTTGTAGTCAGCATCGACCATACGTGAAGAGGATGATGCTGAAGAAGCCCTTGTAATTGAAATAAGTGACCCCGACTTGGTTGGAGGCTTTGCAGGCCACGTGTTGCCATCTATGGCTCCAACGGTGTTGGGGGAAGTCCACCTCTGATACCACTGCTCTGCAACTTTCTTCCAGCCTTCTTCAGTGGAGGGGCACTGGAGGAGCTCTCCAGGTATTCTTCGATGATGGCCTGCACCACTTCTCTGACCACAATGCTGATGGTGTTGTATGGCACCCTCCAGCCATACTGCATTCTCCTGTAGGTGATCCCTGAGGCCAGGTGGCACAGAGTCAGTGCCACCTTGAGCCCAGGGTCCAGGCTGGGCCGGAAGTTGGTGCTCTGCTTGGTCAACCTGGGTGTCAGCCACTCCACAACTTCGTCAAACATGGCTGGCGGCATCCTCATGAAGTTCTGGAATACACGAGTGTCTTCGTTCCTCAGCTCCACCATCAGCTTGTTGTACGGTCTGTACTCTGCTCTTCTCCTGATCCATCTTCGGACCCAGACGCTTCTTGGCCACCTCCTTTTCTTCCGTAGAACAGGTGAAAGAGCCTGTAGATGGCTTCGCACTGTTGCAGAACGATGGTGGCTACCAAAAGGAGTGTGTTACGATCCATGGTGGACATCAATGGATGCTGGTGGAAAAGCAAGAGCCAGATGAAGGCTGCAGAGGTCTGCACAGTAGGGCTGCTGGACTGAAAGTAGATCCAGGTGAGTTGCTCCCCCTTTTATAGGCAATATAGGTTTTCCACTATGTGTCCTTTTGCATCCTCTAGGCATCCTCTAGACATCCTTAATATCTGAGATAGGTCCCCTCTGCAAACGTTTTTTCCGTTTGAAATGCTTTGTATGCGAGCTGCATCTGCTTTCATCCTTTCTCCGTCTGTGCTTACTAATGCTGTGTGTCCGTTCCACGTCCGTTTCGGCTTCCTCCCTGTGTCCACTTTCTGCTGGAGCAGATTTGAGTTGCGTGGATGTGCAGTGGATGCCTAGCGGAAGTAGCGGATGCGTAACCGATGATGATGGATGTAGAACGGATGTTCCCCGTATGCGTAGTGGATGCAGAACGGACGCGTTGGATACATTTTCCGCTCATAAAGTTTTGAGCAGCTCAAAACCTTTTGAGCAGATGGAATCTCAGTCGACGGATGCTGGACAGATAGAGAGAGAGAAAAACGGATGCAGTGAGTACAGAAAAGATGCATCGCGTTTAACCAATGGATGGCAAGTGTTTCTCTCCATTTTACATCCTCTTTCCATCCGTTGGTGCAGTGTGACATGGGCTTAACATCGAGATATCGGCTACTTTATCCTTAAGTTAAACCCTGGTCCAAAAATTCTCATTTATCACTTGCTTAAAGAAGTTCCATCTCCAAAAGTAATTAACAAATCTGTTCAAAATAACAGCTCAGAAGAGATAGATGCTGAGAAAATACAGATGGGCTACATGTTGGGTGAAATGGGCATCCATGATGAATTGGATGTCATCTTTTAAGTATCAGTCAAAGGACTTTCTTTTAATCCTTACTACAATAGTTTAGGGAAGAGGAGAATCATTTATAGCAGGGATATCAAACTCGATTTCATTAGGGTTATGTTTGACCTGGGGGGGCTGGGGAGCATGGCCAGCTTGACATCACACATGTTGGGGGCACCTGTGGAGGCCTGAGTGCTCTGCCAGTGAAAATAGGCTCCCGGGCTCCACATTTAGCTGCAACAGCCACCTGTAGCCCTCTGCCAGTGAAAACAGAGCACAGAAGGGAGAGCAGCCCTTCTGAGCTCTGTTTTTGCTGGCAGAGAGTTACAGGAGGCCATAGCAGCCAAAATGGAGCTTGGGAGCCCATTTTCACTGGCAGAGGCACCGCGGACCTGCCTTTTGCTGTTTCCAGGGTGGTCCTGCAAGCCAGATATAAGTACCCCATGGTCTGGATCTGGCCCCCAAACTTTGAGTTTGACACCCCTGATTTACAGGTTTTAGAGCTATGACTTCAGCTTCACACTAGGAGAGATAGAGTGCAAGCAAACAAGTAAGCATAATTTGTTTGTTCATGAAACTGTTTGTGCTTTCTAGATTCATTTGGGTGTGTGCACAGTCATCGAAAAGTGGATAAGCCTCAGACAAATGAAATAAGACTTATCATTGTACACAATCATGCCTACAGATTGCTACAAGCAGACTCTGTTTTTACACAAGATAAAATGTTAAATAATTATCTTTATTATTGTAAATACAATCTTGAATAATCGAAGTTTTGTTCCCACATTCCTAACATTCATCTTGTAAATGCCTACATTAGTTCTGAAAGCATACCTTTTCTCACTTAAAGTAAAAAAAATATGTTTCACTTGCTATTATGGTCTACAATAAATATCTTGGGTCATGAGTTAAAGTCACAGATTTAAACTGATTCAGTGGCTTGGTCTTCAGGCTATTGTTTCAACATTGTCTCTCCATTCTTGTTTAGGAAATGATTTAAAGGTGTTCTAGATCAGGGGTCACCAACCTTTTGAACCTCAGGGACCACCAAACTCATAATTTTAAATCCCAGGGACCACTAACAGGTTCTGTGGGTGTGGTCTAATTTGTGGGTGAGGTTTGGTGGTCATGTGACTGGCTGGGCATGGCTTATATGAAAATATTATAAATATTTATATAAATATTGAATTTTTTATAAAAAAGAGCAACTTTTACCCAAAATCAGGCAAAACAGGCAGGTAGATTGAGTTACTCATAAAATCATTCAGTAATCTATCTGTCTGCCATCGGCTAGCTCAGTCTGTCACATAAAATTTGCTTGCCATGACTCTGNCTAACTAGAAAGCAAGAAATCCAACCATTTCCTGCTTCCTAGCTAATCTAAATCTCCTGGCACAGCAGAACAGATGAACAGGTGATGGTCGGAAAAAGGAAAAATAGCAATTTAGCAGGCAAATTTGCTGGGTAAGGAGTGAGTGGGCGAGGAGGTTTCCTGTGGGCCATGTGGGCAGTGCAGACTTGTGTTTCTGCACAGTCTGGGTTAATTGCTTGGGGGGGGGTGCTCTGCGGGTGAAATTTCTCTGCGACCCACCAAAATTTTCTCACGGCCCACCATTGGGCCACGGCCCACCAGTTGGCGACCACTGTTCTAGATGAAGGCATAATAAGGTCAGATTAATCCCACCATTGATTAAGTATTATTGTAGCCAGAGGTTGTATCCACTGCTATTATTGTAGCAGTATTGAACAATTTTTATATATCCCTAAGCCAGGGATATGGTATCACCAGAAAGAGAAATACTGTTCAGAAATTATAATGTTTTGTTGTCTTGGGGTTGAAGGAATTGTCTGTGTTCTCAGTGGATAGGATTCCTGCCTTCTCCATCCTATTGGTCCTTAGCAGAATGTTATTATGGTTAATTAATTAAATGCTAGCATACCAGAATTAGGAGTTTGAAAGAGAATGGAAATCTGTCCAGAAAATGAGGGAATATTAGCAATCTTATTTTTGTGAAAAAAGTGAATAGTTGTGAATTTAGCCAGAGATCTATGGAATGGGATAAGATACTCAATGACTGGCCAGCAAGCTAGCTTTGATTGGTAGGTAGTTTTCTTTGCTATATGAATGGACACTATGCACTCTCACTACAGTCATTTATGAGACATAGCGTGAACATTGACTGGCTGGCCATCCTGTCTAAGCTCTAGGATTGCAAACTTAAAAGTGTGCTCAAGACTCCTGATGTCTGAAAAGATCTAAAAATAATAAAAACCACTCAGATTAATCACAGATGCATTTTAAACTGGTTTCAGAAGAGTTGGGAGACAGAAAGGCTGATTGTCTGTAAGAGCTCTGAGAGTGAGCCAGAAAGGGAGGATTAAAATGTCTGCTAAACACATATAAGCTTTTATCTTCAGCCAGCTGAAGACACAACAAAAGACAGAACTCAAAAGCAACAGCAACCAGGGAGCGGAAAAGGAGAAATAATGCTATATATTGATGACATCAGAATTTATGATGCAAACGATGGAAGAGTTTGCATGGTGATATCATCTTGTACATGTCTTCATTTTGAAGGCATTGCAACTTATTACAGACTCTGCTATTCAAGAGATGCAATCAGATCTAACACTGTTTTATTCAACAAGCAATATCAGCCATAATCTTTTAGTGGCCAGAAATAACAATGCAATACAATAATGATTGTTATTATTAGAGAAGAACTCATGCAAAATCATCTAGGAGCATTCAGCAACTGTTATAGCTTTCCATACAAAACACTAGCTGATATTGAAACTAGAGTGAGAGTGAGTAAATGCCAATGCAACATATTTTGCAAGATATTCCACAGATCTAACATCTGAGGGATACCTGAAAAGAATTTTGTTAATAAGAATGCATTTATATCTGTATTAAATTCCACAAATAACCACAGGAGAGTGTAGAAAGTAAGAAAGTAGTTGAAAACAGATCTCTAATATGCTTTGATGTATTATGCCTATAGATCAGGCAGTTGTTGGTGCCAAATACTCTGGCAGGACCAATGAACACTGCCATTTTGATTTTTTTTAATTGTAGATTTATGGTGGTTGTGACATTCCTGGTAAACCACCTTTTCTTTTAACTTCACCATAATGATTTAGAGTTTAAGATTTAGCTCCAGTGCAGAACTGTGTGAGAAAATTGAATAGAGGACAGAAAATTATAAAAGTGATTGGTAGATGGATAAGTGAATGGTCATGGCAGAGATGTGCCATGTCCCTTGCCTCTGCTCCCAAATATCCTTCAAGCAGGGAGTAGATCTCCTGTGATTTTTCCTTTTCCTGGAAGCTCACTGTGTCTACCTCTTGGTTTGGCCTTCCCAGGCAGTGAAAGGTCCTATAATAGTAGGAGCAAAGATTGATGAAACTGACCATCAATCACCATCATCAGCACCACCAGCACCACCACCATCATCATCATCATCCAATACCAAGTACTCCTGGAAATAATTCCAAGTATAAGGGACAATAAAACAAAATGTGTAGAGGTATTTAAAAAAACATTAATTGCTTGGGAGTGATGGTAAGGGAGGAATAAAATTCAAGTAAAGGTAACATTAACTCTATCCTTCTTTCATTCCTTGTGGCTGGCTTGAAATTAAAAGTCCTCAGGATTCTGCTGAAATGGCTGGATTCTGCTTATAGACTCTGTGCCATGGTCCAGTAACCTTTTTCCAGTAGTTTTACTCTAGACTACAGAAAATGACAAAAAGAAAAGTAAAATCACTAGGAAGTCCTAACCTCGTAACAGAGAGTTTTTGCTAAAAATATACATTCATAATAATATTATTGAGTGGGGATAGATGAAGAAGGCCAGGGAAAGTGTAAGCAATAAGAGAGTGAGCAAGGTCAGTGTTCTTTGCCCGGGGGCTGCACAATCAATAAGAACTGGTCAATAACTGCTTTATTACTACACTATACTTGGAGCAAAATCATTTTTAAATTAAGAATATATTTTGCAAAACTGAATTAACAATATTGAATATTTTGCTCTTTGATATGACTTGGCTCCAAACTTGAATTATTAAATATGGAAATGCTTCTTGGTTTAGCTAAAGTGTGTCTATCTCTGTACGTGTATGTTTTTTGTTTTGTTTTATGAAATTGTATGAAATCAACTTTAAGAAAACGATGAACTGACAATACCATGAAAAATCTTAACAGTATAGTAAATGAACTCATGTTCATTTGGGACTTTGTACTTCCTCCAAAATGGAAATGGCATTTGTTGCATATCATGCAATTATAGCATAATTCAAGGAGATAAGACACCTGGAACATTATGCACTTTGCCTTTCTCTTGTCTTTTGTCAGATGGACAGAAATCTTTTGTCAGCACTGTCAGCACTGAAAATGTAGTTCTACCACCAGACTGAAAAATAACTGGTTCTTCAAACCATTCATTGCTGCAATTTGTCTCTCTGGGGTGAGAGAAAGGACAACGCATAATGGAAAGGAAGCATCATTCCAGTAAGTAGGTTCCATTCATGGATAGCTGGGACTCACATTATAATGTACTCTATCTTCCAATTAAAATCTCACTTCTGCTCATGTACTGGGTATCCATACTCTTTCAGCCTCAGTCCTCCATTGCATTATAATAGATGCCAACTCTGAAGCAACTCTGGGTGGGGCCATTTTGGAGGCTTCAGGGTTGCCACAATGAGAAGAAGGGATAGGGAGGAGGAGCATTGTTAGATGGGGGTTTCGAAGCTAAAACAAAATAGTTTCCTGTGGCAACCAAGGACATCCCAACAGGTAGCTGGAGTGGGAGGGGTGAAGTAACCAGGCAACCAGACAGTACCTTGATTGGATGACATGACTGTTTGTTTGGGAGAAGAGGGAACTTTCATTTTTTAATTGGGTGAAAACCATGGGAACTTTCAGAGTCAGTTTTCACCAGTTTGTGCCAAAATAATATCTCCAATAAAATTGTTCTTTGAGAAATCTACCTGCTTCGGAGTTCTGCTTTCTATGGGGTTATTACTTGGAACCCTGACAATAGATAAGAATACAGATCTAACTTATGAGGGGAAACAAACCTGGGGCTTCAGGGCTGGATGTAGCTGCTGAAATGTTAGCTTATGGCCAGTCTTGCTATATGACATTAAAAAGTTGCTATTAAAGATAATTTTAATGTGAACATTATTAAATATATGGAAAGGTATCATGTAAATGTAATAAAGTTAAATCAAATCAAATAAATCAAATCAAATATTAAATTATAATGCAATTAAATTAAATATTTTGTACTGCTGTCACCCAGCTTGTTCATTCTATGCCAATTTTTGACTTAACAAGCCTGTTTCCCAAAAATGCCAATTAGAAATCAATGTTGGTCCTTGAACCAAAAAATTGTATAAACTTGTATTATAGGATTGTTGCAAGAATCACAATCAGATGATATATGTAAGGAGTTCCAAAGCTGAAAGAGTTATTCCAATGTTTTTCATAATGAATAACTAAAGTAAAGAACATGGCCTTCTCTGTGATGTCACCAGCATTATAAAAGTAAATTCTTAAGGAGATTCACTAAGCTGGAATGCAAATATTTTTACTACCGGTTCTGTGGGAGTGGCTAGGTGGGCATGGCCATGTGACTGGGTGGGCATGGCTTCTTCTTTTTTGGCAGCACCACCCCCACCCCGCACTCCATTTTTTTTAGCCTCCTGGACATCAAGGAAGCCTTCTGGGAGGTTGTTTTTGCTCCCAGGAGGCTTCCCTGAGGCCCAGGAGGCTTCCCCGAGGTCCAGGAGGCAAAAAATGGAGTGCAGGGGGCCCACACAACACACACACCCCATGCACGACATGCCCCTTTTTGCCTCTAGGGCCTCAGGGAAGCCTCCTGGGTGAAGCAGTAAGGCAGTGAGGAGGATGTTGGCACAGCTGATCTTTGGAACAGCTGATTGTCAGGAGGAGAAAAAAAGAAATACCAGTTCGGCCAAACCTATAGCTGTTTTTTTTACTAGCAGTTCAGTTGAACAATAGCACTTTTACTACCGGTTCACTTGAACTGGGCCAAACTGATAGAATACCACCACTGGATTCACTTTAGTTTTGCTATATCCTTGTTAAGAAGGACTTTGGGTACTTGGAAAACTTTAAGAAGAGCAGAATAGCAGACATGCATGTGATATTTATTAAGCTTGTTATAATACACAAGTTATGCTGAACTTGTGTATTATATACATAGACTATGCTTTTAGAACTGTGTTAGCTGTTTTGAAAAAAAGACTTAAAGATATTCAAATAAATAAACTATGAAGAATTATGGGCAGAAATAATATCTTGGAATCTAATAAGAAACAAGTGCATTTGAAAGAAACCCCACCCCCCCAAGCTCCTTTCCTTAGGAAGACCTCTGTGTGGTATCACCCATACTTTGCTTGAGAAAAACCCAGATTTAATCTACAGCAGCTACATGAAAGGCTGGGAAAATGTTCAGTGTGAAACCTTGGAGAGATCTTGCCAATCGGTGCAAATGCTAGTGAACTTGGTCTAAGTCAGCTTTCTATGTTCCTATTATGCTGCACCATTCTTTGTATTACAGAATAATCTTATATCATATCAATCATCTTGGAAAATGCAGCATAATTGACTGGAATCCTCTTGGACAAAGAAAAACCACAGCAGGCTAAAATGGTTCTGGGCTGGGAAGAATACAAAGAAACATTCCCTTTGTTAATTGATTGGCATGTCTGGTGAGGCGGGCCAGCTGAGACATGTCAGAGGAAGCCTGATCTGCAAGCCTAAGTAAAATGAAGACACCTGGGAGAGGCTCAAGTGTTGTCTCTGAATAGAAGCCGCTGCATACTTTCCAGCATTGAAAGGGTGAAGACGATGGCTGAAAGCAGGCCAGAGGGCAACCCCCCCAACTCATCCTACAGCCTCTCTCCAGCCAACCATTGTTAATAGAAACCATCTGTGTGAGGATTATTTGTGAACAGAGTGGGTTGCCCCCTGTTGACTCAGTCAGTTCAGAGGCCTGGATTTATTTATTTATTTGTCAATCGCTAACAAGATACAGCTATAAGAATAAACATAGGTTTGAATACATGAGATAGATACTTATAAGAAAAATAAAAAGAAACAATAGGATAGGGACGGTAGGCACGATTGGTGTGCTTATGCACCCCCCCTACAGGCCTCTTAGGAAGGGGGTGAGGTCAATAGTGGACAGTCCAAGGTTAAAGTTTTGGGGGTTTGGGGAAGAAACCACAGAGTCAGGAAGAGTATTCCAAACATTGACCACTCTGTTGCTGAAGTTGTATTTTC
>BHFT01061216.1:0-10711 GCA_004320025.1 Laticauda laticaudata
GGCTAGAGCCTTAGCTCTGATTTTTGCAGCCACTTCCCTCTGAGCAGTACGTTGTCTGTGTCTTTTCCTTTTAGTGGTTTAGAGGGCCTGTTCCACTGGGGGTGGGGAAAGCTCTGCATGAGCACTGTCCTGATCCATTTTAAAATAAGGCTCAAACATTGAGAGAATGGCTTAAGGATGGCAGAGGGTGGAATCAGGTCTTTGGAGCCCTGAAAATGGCCTCCAGGCCACTTAAAATGGCTGCTCACCTTGTATCTGAAGAGACTGCACTCAAAGATGGGCACTGCTCGTCGATGGCTCCGATAAGTGAATTTTGCTCCTTAGGCTATTGCAAGCCCCAAGCGATCAGATCAGCCAGAGAAAGAAGAGATTGCCTCCCCCGTGATCAGCTGGCTGGCTCTGTTATGTTTGCCAATCAGTTTTACGATCGGACAAACTGCGGCTATGGGGAATGTCTCAGATGCTTTCCTGCTTGCCAAGCAGCACTTGGGAAAACGTTTATCCCAACATTGCAGGAGAACGGAGCCTTGCTCTCCTGAAGTTGCAGCTGCCCGGAGACCCAGGAGCTCTACTTCACTGCTGAAACATGTATGTTCGCCCATCAATTGATGTTATGAATCAGCAGGAGCACAGAATATAGTTTTATACCAAATGAGTACTGTACTTTCCCTTTTCAGGTAAGGGGAAAAACTCTTCAGGATATTGAAATGTCAGGGGATATGAAATGACTATATCAATACAACTCCTCCCAAAAGCTCAGAAAGACAGCAGTAACTAGAACACTATCTCCTTTAGTTAAGAATGCATATTTTCATTATACTCTACTGCCCTTTCTTTCTCTTAAGATTTAATCAAAGAAAGCCATGTATGCCCATTTACATTCCTTGAAATACCCAGGCACAGACTGGTTGCCTGATCTAGAGCTCTGCCAACTTCTGTTTTCAGTTCCTATACTCTGCCTCCCATGAACAGTAAAGTATCTTACCCAAATCTGCAGCTTGACTCTTTTTTCATTTCTGTAGACAGTCTTCACCTTGAAATCGATGCCAACAGTACTAACAAAGTCTGAAGTAAAGGAATCATCAGCATATCGGAAGAGAAACGATGTCTTGCCTACGCTGCTGTTGCCAATGATCAAAAGCTTGAACATGTAATCAAAGTTTTGGTCAGCAGCATCCTTGGGCATCTGTCGGGTGTCATTTGCAGAGGCCATCTAAGGGAGGGAAGAAGATATCTCTTGTGAAGCTCAAGCCCAGAGCAGAATCTCAACACTCATTCTAGAGCTTGCAAACAGAAGCCACATTCAAGCATGATCATAGATGTACTTACAATTTCTTCTTGCTTGAAATTTGTCCTGACCAATTGGCCCCCATCTTCACCCCCATCATTAACAAATCACTGGAGGCGTGTTATGTCTTCTTGCATCAAATGCTCTACTGTCATCCCAGTGTCTAAGAAACCCTCCATCAAGGAGCTGAACGACTATAAAGTGGTTGCTCTGATATCCGTAGTTATGAAATCTTCAAAAGGTTAATGCTGGCCCACGTGAAAACCATCACAAATCCTCTTTTAGGATTTGCCTAATTGCCCTTGCAATTTGCCTAACTGAGCAAATAGATCAGCAGATGCTGTTAATATGGCACTGCACTACATCTTATAACATCTTGAATGCAAAGACCCTTTTTGTAGATTCAACTCAGCATTCAATGTTATCATTCCAAATATTCTTTTCACTAAACTGACTCAACTAGCTGTGTCTGACCACACTTATTAAATGGATTATAAACTTTCTAACAGACAGGAAGCAGCAGGTGAAGCTAGGCAGAATCACATCAGATAGTTGTACAATTAGCATAGCCCCTACCCACCCACCCCGCTGTGTGTGCTCTCTGTTACCTTTCTCTCTCTAGAATCTACACCAATGACTGCATCTCAAAGGACCCCTCTGCTAAAATACTTAAGTCTGCAGATGATACAACAGTGAATGATCTCATTCGAGACAACAATGAATCTGCATACAGACGGGAAGTTAAACAACTTGCCCTGTGGTGCAGTTGAAACAATACTGAACTTAACACACTCAAAACTGTAGAGATGGTAGATTTCAGGAGAAGCTCTCCTATTCTACCACCTCTTATAATACTAGACAACATGGTATCAACAGTAGAGACCTTCAAGTTTCTAGGCCTGAAAAGGGCCCAAAAAAAGGGCCTGAAAGCAGTCCCAAAAATGGCCCAAAAACCCAGCATTGCACACACCTGCCAGCTGGTCTTTGGTTTTCTGGTGCTCTGGCACGTGCACATGCATGCGCATTCCAGTTTGGGCACTCAGTGCCGAAAAGGTTCGCCATCATTGCCCTAGGATGTCAAACCATGTAGTAGGGCTGTATTACTATTATTATTCTTATCTTTCCTATTAACTCAGCATCTTATGACTATAACTTTGTTGTTTGTATTTTATGATTTATGTTGATTGCTTATTTAATATCCTATGCCTATAACTAAGTATTGTATCTTATGATTTATGATGACTGTATTTTATGCTTATGATTCATGCTTTATCGCTGAGAGCTTACGCACTGGAGACAAATCCCTTGTGTTCCAATCACACTTGGCCAACAAAGAATTCTACATAATTAAAGAGAAATACATAATACTTTGAGAGGAGAGAGTTTCGTCTGCCCTTAGTTAATTTCCAAGAGAAATGCAGCAACTGAGAGCCAATTTGGTTTCATGGTTCACTCACCAGGCTAGAAAGAAAGAAATTGTGATTTCAAGTTCTGCCCCAGCCATGAAAGCTGGTTGGGTGACTTTGGGCCAGACACTCTCTGTCAACTTAACTCACCTCACAGGGCTGTTCTGGTGGAGAAAGTAAGAGAAAGAAGGTGTGTTGGAATGTTCACTGCCTTGAGTTATTTGTCAAAATAATGGTGGAATATAAATAAATGAATAAATAAAATTGCCTGCACTGTGAATTTTACAGAGATTATCTAATTTTAAAAGACTTGACGTAGATCTGATTGAGAACATCCTGCTTTCTCAAGGAATTGCACTGAATATCTAAAAGGTTTGCTACAAATCAAACTTCATTATTCTTTAGAATTGATAGTACTGTAAAAAAGAGGGAATATCACATATTGGAGTTGGTAGAACAATAAAGATGTCAAACATGCTGTTTTGTTGAAAGAATGCCCTTTGATCAATTTTCAAAAACAATAAATTTAGTCATTTAAGAGAATTCCCAAAGCAGAGGTATAAAATTGTCAAGAAAAAAACACCTTCACATTCACCTTAAAACCAAACTATGTCTACAGTAAGGATCTGACACACTGTACTCTGAAGCCTGCTAATTTGATTTTATTCCTTTTTTTCTTTAACATGTTCTTTGTGAACCATTAACCATACTGTGCATTTTAAACCATGAATCTTGATTTTTAATAAAGAATCCATTTTATCGGTAAAATATTCTGCTTTTCACACTTCAACAGGATATTTACAATGAGTAATAGTGCCCATATACAAATGTATCCTCAATTGAGCAAACCTATTGCAACAGCCACTGATGTAACAGAAACTTCTCTTCCTTTCTCTTCACAATCAAGAGCAGTGCAGAAAGCCAAGAGGAAGGACTCCAACGGCAGTTAAGTCCCATCCTTCAACTACATCTGGAATCCCACCCCAGGTTATGCTAGAGATAAAGAAAGCATTTAGGAGAAGTTAGTGATTTTGTTCTATCTGCTTGAAAGTAAATGGGTGCCAGGCTAGGTCAGCCTGTCTTGGCACATCCTTGTTAGCAAACATTAGCCTGATTTGAAAATTCAAATAAAAGAAGTTACCGCCCCTTGACATTACTCACTGATGCCAAGAAAATAAAGAGTGACTTGCTTTGTAGGTGTCACTGAAGAGATATGTCTAAGAAAAGAAACATACACACATACACACACACCCCAACATTGTCTCATTCTTGTGAAGCTATCATTGGTGGGTGGCAACCATTTTTACTGCAAATAACCATGATTTGCCCATCATTATGAATGAGGCAACTAGAGTCATGCCAGAAGGGCCTATCTCAGGAAATCATTTTCCCCATCAATGGGGTTTGGTGACTCTAGTGAAGAAAATAAATCTGTTTTTGTGATCCCTAAGTGCAATGTGAGAGACAGGTTCTATTTTGTGTCTACTGCCCCAAACTGAGAGGTTTTTTTTTTGGGGGGGGGGGTTAGCAAGAATGCCAACTTGGGAGAAGAAGAAAGGATATTTTTGCCAAAAACTAAGTAACCCTCTTCATTTCTAAAATTATAATTAGCAGGATGCTTATTAATATATGTAGCCCAGATAAATAGAACAAAAGCTTGAATGCTTTGGTCTTAGAGGCTTCCTTGTGAGGGAGGGTAAAAACTCTACTCCAATCATTCTCTTGCAGTAAAATCTGGATTGCCCTCAGATAACATTGCATTTTTGCACACATGTGCTTTTCTCTTGAATCCTAAACTATGGTAATGGTACCAAAAGTACATGTACAGATTAGGTGAAACCTAGTTTAATAGCAATAAATGTAAGAAGAATATTGGAGTCCTAGAGGACAATCAACTAAACATGAGCCAAAACTATGGAGCAGCAGCCAAAAAAGCCAATGCAGTCTTAAGATGCATTTAGAGAGGGATACAATCAAGATCAAATGAAGTACTAATACCACTCTATAAAGCCTTACTAAGACCACACCTAGAATACTGCATCCGGTTTTGGTCACATGATAAAAAAGCGCAGAGAAGAGCAACCAGGATGATTAGGGGACTGGAGACTAAAATATATGAAGACTAGACATGGCTCGCCTAATGAAGAAAAGGACCAGGGGAGACATGATAAGCAGTTTTCCAATATTTGAGGGGCTGCCAGAGAGAGGAGGGGGTCAAGCTATTCTCCAAAGCACCTGAAGGCCAGACAAGTAATAATGGATGGAAACTGATCAAGGAGAGATTCAACAAAGAAATAAGGAGAAATTTTCTGACAAGTGAGAACCACCAAACCAGTGGAACAGCTTGCCTTCAGAATTGTGGATGCTTCATCACTGGAGGCTTTCAAGAAGAGACTGGACAGCCACTTGTCAGGAATGCTATAGGGTTTCCTGCTTCTGCAGGGGATTGGACTAGATGACTTATACGGACCCTTCCAACTCTGTTAATCTTTTATTCTCTGTTATAGTTTTTTCTTCCTTTTCATAAAATTAACAACCTAATCTCTTGCCAGCCAAGACACCAACTGGTTGTTGTATCATTATATGTATGACTTGGTGATTATGATTTCAGGCTATTGAGGAGAATACCACATTACAGTTCGACCTTGTCTCCATGCAGCTGTAATTGAGGAGGAATTCCATGTTGGCAATATGTGCCTCCTTTCTTTAGGCCCACAGCAGAATATACAAGAGGAGATTTGGCATTTTCTGTTAGCAGAGGAGCACAGCAGGCTACTGGAGAAAAGGAAGTCTCTATATTTCTCCCAGTTTGCTAAGGAAGGTTTAAAAAAAGCATAATATAAATTTTTGAGATTTATTTACAAGAAGGTTTTACATCTGAGTTATTAATACTATTTACAGGTCTTACATGAGATTAACCATTCTGTGTGCTTGTGCAAATGTACATACCTGAATACATGTATTGCCTGGTTCTACTTGATCTCTCCCTTCTTGGCAAGATTCTCATAGCAAAGGCTCTAATCCAACCAGTCAAACTAGTTTGGCTCTCTTGTGACAAAGAGCTGTTCAAAAAAAACCACATTTCTGGTTTCCTGAGCTTTATCAGCAAACAGGCCTACTAATTTCTAGAGGCTGAACAAAAGCAAAGATCAAAGGAATGCTGAAAGAAATGCTGGGAGTGAATTATCTACCAAATTGTCTCCCCCCAGCCAATAAGATTTTAAATTGACGTTATCTCTTTTGTATTAGTTCTCAATCAGATACAATAACAGAGCATATTAAAAATGATTTTAATCTGAAATGAATCAGATTAAAGCAGCTTGTTGGAACAGCTATGTAAGCAATGGCAGAAAGAATTTCTGGTATCTCTAGCCAAAAATGTTTTTTTTTTAAATAGATTTTTATTAAATTTTCCACCAATTCAAATCATATTCATGTTTATGACAGCGTTTTGACATCGACAAATATAGTTATCATATAAATCATATTATGTTTTACATACATCAACTAATAACTATTTTCTTTATACTTACCTCTATCATATATACTTATGTTTTATGTGTCTACCATATTATTCTCTTAAGGTCTCTTAAAGTAATTACACTAATCCATTCTTCTTATTTCTTATATCTATTCTCTAACCATTCGGACCATTTATGCCAAATTGAGGAGTATTCGGTGTTCTCTTTCTCTTTCATTTCTAATGTAAGCATGTCCATTTTCGCACATTCCAATATTTTGTGTAGGACTAATTCCTCTGAGGATTGGGTCCTTTCCACATTTGTGCAAAAGCTATCCTAGCTGCCATTAGAATGTGTAAAATAATATATTTTATCTATTTTGGGTATTGATGTTGGATTATTCCTAATAGGAAGAGTTCCGGTTTAGGTTCAATTTAATATCCAGTAATTTCCTGCATCCAACTTTTAATTTTAGTCCAGTAGTTCTTGGTCTCAGGGCATAACCACCACATATGATAGAAAGTACCGCGTGTTTGTTGACATTTCCAACATTTTGGGCTTGTGTTGGGATATATCTTAGCCAATCTCGTTGGGGCCAAATGCCACTGGTAAAACATTTTACATAAATTTTCTTTACATGCTGTGGATGTAGTTCATTTATAATTTGTACTCCATAATTTCTCCCATTCTTCTAAATTGATGTTATATCCAAAGTTCCAAGCCCATGCTCTTCTCCTTGTAGCCAGAAGTGTTTATAATATCAAAGTGCAGGAAAGCTTTTCTATCTCTGTAGGAAATAGCTAATTGGTTTAGTTCCCATCATTGGAAAGTGTTGATGATTTCTTCCTTAGTTATACATTTTAAAACTTTACATTTGAAAAGTTTCTAGGGCATTATAAAGAAATGTAGGGCATTAGAGACAGTTAAGTAGTTACTTGGGTCAGCTAACAAAATGCCATATTTTTCAGACTCCACTTCACTGAAGAACCAGCTTCAGTTTGAAAATATCAAAGGAGAAATAGGTCATATTTTCACATGGAAGAAAGATCCATATACCTAAAGGATTGCCCAATTACTACTTCAGTCCACAGAAGGAGAAGAAAGAGCACGAAAGGGACCCTCCCTAATTTTCTGGAGAATAAAAGGAAAGAAGGGAAGACATGGATTATTTATTAAATGTATTTATTGTCAATCACCCCAAAAGATGGGGTGACTCTTAGTCTTCCAAGATTCTGTTAACATAATCTTATAATCCCAACAGTGCTTTTTAAGAGGCAACTGGACTTTCTGGTTTTTCTTTGAAGATATTTCGCTTCTCATCCAAGAAGCTTCCTTCACATCCAAGAAGCAAAATGTCTTCAAAGAAAAATCAGAAAGTCCAGTTGCCTCTTGAAAAAGCACCTTTGGGATAACTATGACCTGGATGACTGAGAATCTCCATAGACATAACCTTATAGTAAAGATAAGAGTTAATACTCATGGTTGTGCTTCTTGTCTGGGCAACTTTGAAGCTAACAGATATCCACCCATATCTCTTTGCTTATTCAAAATAGACAAATTGGTTATGTAGAAACTAGAAAACAATTGAATGAGCTGAAGAAGTAAATTAGTGAAAATGGCATAGAGAAAAGGAAGGTAAAAAGGCATAAGACTGCATGGTGATTTGGTGCCTTATAAAGAATAAAGAAACCCAGCCTCAAATATTTATTAGGTAACCATACCAATTCCTGTTTCTGAATCTAATCTACCCCAAAGAATTAAAGAAAAGATAACATGGAGACAGGGTGAGATTGGGTATAGTTATTCCGGGCACTTTGGAAAAGGGCAGAGTGTAAGTTAATTGAGTACAAAGAGAGGAGGAACCTGCTATATTATCCCAAAGTATTCTAAAAGAAAATCCTCCCCTCTTCTGTAGCCTCAGGAACATTCACTGCTGTGTGGTGCCTGACATTTTTAGGAGGAAACTAAGGGAGATATCTCCACATCCCATTGTTAACACACTTGCTAAGGAATGCAGATGCTAACACTGGCAGGCTTCAAATACTATTGTAAATTATGGATCCCCAGGCATTATACCCCCATGCTACCTGGCTGACATAAATCTTAATTTTCTAATTTATACAGAAAGAAGAACAATTTACATCACAGAGAAAAAAGAAAATGTCTAACACAAATTCTTGTACACCTTTAAACTCTGGTTTTTCTTAGAAATCACACTACCCAAAACATTGTTTTCCTGTACTTGCTACCTTCTGGAGATTTGAATAAGTTCGTTCCAAGGCTAAGAAAGAGAGAATTTCTCTCATTTCTTCAACCTCAGGCTCAGCTTCTGCTGTTCTGCTTACAGATCTACACTTCCAGCTTAGTCTGGAGTGAAGAGCATGAATCACCCACTAACTACTTCAGGAGTGCGGGAGCCGATGTTGTCTTCAACCCATCCTCACCCTCCACCCATGTCTCCTGGCTTCATTTCAAAAGCAGCTTTTTCTGTCTTGCACTGGTATGCTGGGCTTCCAGCAGTTCCCCTCACTCCAACTGACTACACTATGGTGGGAACATATTTTTCTCATCAGGCACTGCCTCTAGCCGCCACATTTTTTGCTCAAGTTGATTGATGGAACATATGAAGGTGGACTATTCTGTTAAAGAAATCCAACAAAAAAGCCAAACAAAAGCCAAACTAGGGAGTTTGGCTGAAATTCTGCCAAGTTCTCCTTCAAGCGACAATGATAGAACTGTGTTTTCTTATTCCATTTTTAAAACCAGTCCAGAAGAGGTAAAGAAGCTAGGGAATTCATCTATCAAGGGCTGCAGGAGACCAAGTGCAAATGAAACAATAGGCCACTGAGGCCAAAGCAAAGCAAAATAAAGCACTGAAATCTAGAAAGGTAGTTCTTGGTAACACAAGTGGAACCAAGCTGATGAAAGTTGCAAGCTGAGTAAAACCTTATAACTAGCAACATTTGTCTTTATAACCAAAGGAGAGGAAGGGAGGTTGAGGTTAATCTTAATCTGTGTATATATGACAGATTACAGATTAACAGAGTTGAAAGAGACTTTGTAGGTCATCTAGTCCAATCCCTCCACCAAAGCAGGAGACCCTACACTATTTCTGACAGATGGCAGTCCAGTCTCTTTATTTTATTTTTTTATTTTTTTACTTGGTTTGTCAATTGCTTACGAGATGATAGGTATAAGTAAAAACATAGTTATGAATACATGGATACATAAAAGAAAAATAAAAGAAACAATAGGACAGGGACGGTAGGCACATTGGTACGCTTATGCACGTCCCCTACAGACCTCTTAGGAAAGGGGTGAGGTTAAAGTTTTTGGGGTTTGGGGAAGAAACCACAGAGTCAGGTAGAGTATTCCAGACATTGACCAGTCTGTTGCTGAAATTGTATTTCCTGCAATCAAGTTTGGTGCGGTTAACCTTCAGTTTGTATCTATTGTTTGCTCTTGTGTTGTTATGGTTGAAGCTGAAGTATTCATTTACAGGTAGGACATTGCAATGTATGATTCTATATACTATACTTAGATCGGACCTAAGTTTCTTGAAAGCTTCCAGTGATGAAGCTTTTCCTTAGAAATTTGTATTCTATGCCTGTGAATTTGCCTGACAAACAAGGAAGCAACATTTAAAGCAATACTGATGTTCTGAGTTTTAAACTCTATGGACTTCCTGATTCCACCCTTCTCAATTAATATATCACTGCTGGCCTTAGAGACAACTAAGGTATCAGTCCTCAAAAAAGAAGCATTTATAACTAATCCTACCACAAATGCCTTCCTAATCGGCTAATATGATGACTTTTACAAATCTGTCCACCTCTCTCTTCCAGTGAAATATATTCAAGCTCATTCTGTGATTCACATTTCCCAACACGCTGATGAGGAGATACTCTTTTCTTTGATGTTTCTTTGATGTTAATCCCCTGTTAAGTGCAGATTTTGTTTGTGCTGAGTGTCAGCTGCTAGAATGTCCTAGAAAGTTTTGCTATTGTAATTCAAAGACTAAAGAGATATTTCAGTCATATTAACATGCCACTGTTCCACATAAAGTGATCTCAAATATTCAGTAGTTGGATATCTGAATTGAAAACCAGTCTCTGCAAAAAACGTTGCAGGCTGGAAAAGGAATTGATTCAAAGGACCAAGCTTTTAGCCAAATTCATGCTCTTTTCTTGGAAGCCTCAGCTCTTTGAAAATGTTCCTCATCACTTCCCTTGCATAAGTAATCTTTGACTTATGATCATTTGTTTATTTGAAATCTGAAACAAGTGACCTTTCAACCAGTCTGACACAACACACCTCAGCATCACAATTCACTTAACAACTACATTATTTGCTTATAAGGCAAACAAGATTACAAAATCAGTCACATGATTACTCACTTAGCAACCTCATCTTTTAGTGATGGAAGTTCTGGTCCCAAGTAAGGTCATAAATTGAGGATTACCTGTATTACAGAGAAGTCAAGGGAACCAGAAGCATCTTTTCAGTGTCTTTCTCACATAGAAAATTGGGGTTTTTTTTTTTTTTAATATTTGCCA
>BHFT01061220.1:0-27415 GCA_004320025.1 Laticauda laticaudata
GATAGAGAGGAAGCAAAACGGAGGCAGTGAGTACAGAACAGATACATCGCGTTAACCAACAGATGACAAGCTTTTTTGTCCGTTTTACATCCTCTTTGCATCCGTAGGTGCAGTGTGACAGGGGCTTTAGGGACGGATGTGGATGACATTGTCCATGTATCTTGTGAAGTCTTGTTAGCAGGAATGTGTTCATTTTAATAAAATGCTTTAAGAACGTCTGTGTCAACATTTTTCAACTTGGCAACTCTGAGATATGAGGACTTCAACTCTCAGAATTACTCAGCTATCAGGCTGAAAATTGAAGTGATCTATGTTAATATCACATTAAATCAGTTATTTGCAAACTGGAGTGGTCTATATGGGAATCAGTAAATCACTTGAGAAGGATAGAGTTCTAAGGCATGCAGAGCTGTCTCCTTTTTCTATTAATACAGCTTGGCTGCTCTCAGTGTGCGCTTCAAAAGATCTCCATTGATCAGATTTGTCTGGCATAATTTGAATATTCTGGTGTTTCAAAATGGTTGGCAAGATATTAGTACATGGTTTAGAGGGAACAGCGGGTATTTACTTGTGCATGGTTTTGAGGGGACAGAGTGAATTTTGCAACCAGTCAGAAGCCTATGTTTTAAAAAAAGGATGAAATAGCAAACATTTCAATATATATGCTTGCTCTGTTGCGACATGTTCTGTTGCAAGAGAGTGCCAGGAACCAGTTCTTGAAATCACATGAGCTTTAAACCTTTTTTTCTCTGTCATAACCTAAATTGCTTCATTCTTAGTTCACAATTATCCATCTCAAGGATATTTTAGTTCTCCAGAGAAATAAAAAGATATGGCTCTTGCTATTAATAGATCAATTGCAGCTTCTGGAAGAATTTGTTGGTAGGCTATGATTGGAATGGACGCTCTTGTGCTTCATTCTGTTCCTGTGGAGAAAAACAATCCCAGTTTAGGACTTGCTTATCAAACCTCTTTGAATCTATTATTCATTACCCATTACCTAGGCTGCAGGAAAAAGGGCCAGTGGGACACAGTTTGTAGGCCATAAGCTGGTTCTTGGGAAAGATGAGATCATTTGGTAAATAGGCTTGTCACTGTCAGGCTCCGGAGTCCAACTGGGCTTGCTGCCCAATCTGGAGCTCGACACATCAGAGGGACCAGCCAGAGTGTCGGATGGAGCACTGCTGCAATTATGGATAATGGCATTACCAGCCTCCCAGATAGTAGCTCTCGTTGATCCTACCAGCCTCCTAAATGGCCACTGCCGATCTCATGGGCAACTTACCAGCTTTCCAGACAACCGTGCAGATCGCGAAGATCGGAACAAACCTGAAAGGGGGAGTGACTAGATAGCTGGGCTAGAAAAGGACCTACTGAGAACACCACACACATTGGGGGAACGGATGGGTGGGATTGGAACAAGAAGTGGGGGTGGATGAATACAGGGGAAACACAAGCATAGGGCTAGGCAACAAGAAAAAGGCATGGGATGTAGGTGCAGGGTGTTAGATACTATGGCAGATGTTAGGCAGGCGGGAACAGCTGGGAGGGACTGGATTAACAAGGGTATATTAAATGCTCAGAGGCTCTCAGAGATAACTTTGATCGGGTTTGATCTGTTCTTGTCACTCAGGATGAAATACTGGAATAAACCAAGGAACTATGAAACCTGTAAATGACTTTTAATTTGCGAGTAATCCTCTAGTAGAGGCTGAGAGTCACGCTTAGCTATAGTCGACTTATAACATTTATTTAGTGATCGTTTAAAGTTACAACATCACTGGGAAAAAAAAGATTCATAATCATTTTTCACACTTAGGACCATTACAGCATTCCCATATTCACTTGGTCAGAATTCAGATGCTTGACAACTGAGTCATATTTATGATAGTTGCAATGTCCTGGAATCATAGGATTTTCTGACAAAGTTATTAGGAAAGCCAGATTCACTTAACAACTATGTTACTAACTTAACACCTGCAGCTATTCACTTAACAACTATGGCAAGAAAAGTAGCATAAAGGGCAAAGCTCACTTAACTAATGTCTCACTTAGCAACAGAAATTTTGAATATAATTGTGGTTGTAAATCGAGGACAATCTAGTGTAATATTAGTCTGTGCAAAGTAATTTATACATTGAAATCAGAATTTTGGGCAAGTGCTCCAATTTGAAATAATCCTGCTCAGACCTGATAGGTAGGGTCTATGATGACTTGACATTGCTAGCTCAGCCACCAAGGGGCAGCTTCACTACCGCCAACCCTCCTCTGCCAACTCGGTACTGCCATTTCTTTGCAGGACATCTTGACACCAGAAAGTTGCTGCAAGGAAAACTCATTGTGGGTGTTGGATGGAGAGCCAGATGGATGAATGGGCTTTCAGAAGGTGGTGACAATAGGTTGGGTCTGCCCCAAACGCTGAATCGGCAGTTCGGCTGCAGCGAAGGATGGGGCAGAGGGTGGACAGGCAGCAATAGGCTTGGGGTTCCTATTTTGACATCCTCAGCCATTGCTTCTGAACCTTGAGCTGGCTACACTACAAGTTTTTGGTTTTTTTTAAGTCCTGTTGCTCTGCCAGTTTTCCCCCCTAATATGCTGAGTAGACAAATCTTGCATCTCAAGGCTGGCCAGTCCAACTTAGCAACATCAAATCCTCCCATTCCATGAAAGATAAATAAATACATTTGTTTTAACCTTTAATATAGTTGATATGCTGACTCATTTATTTGTAATGACCAAAAACGGATTGTAACAAATCTTGACTTTGCACGTGCTCTCTCCCTCTCTCTTTTTCATATATCTTTCTGTCATAATAAATGTGTTTTGTTTTTTTAAAATACAAAAAGATGTTCTGTATTTGCTGCTACATATTAATCCAATTATTTTTTCCTTCCCAGAATTAATCGTATTTAAAGGTAAGCTGTAATATTTCTATTGAACACTAGAACTTTTAAAAAAAGCTTAGGAAAGAGATGCTGTGAAGAAGATGTGCAGTTAAATCTCTTTCGAAAATGGTTTCAGTAATAACATTTTCTCTTTCAGTGACTATTTATACAATACATGAGACAAGACTGTAAAATGGGAATGGGTAGTCAGGGATTCAATGTATCATGCCATAGTCTTGGTATGCTGATGCAGCAGACTTCTAGGTTAAGCCATAATATGTTATATTTGGCTGTAATGTTTAAATAAATACAACAGTTGGTTGTGTAACCTGAATTAAGTACGTTGAATGAACCCAACAAATGGGTTGTATATAATAAGCTCAACTCCCTTTGATTTCATTGGAGGCTTTATATCAGGATCTAGGCCAATATTATTTATTGTCTGTTCTGTTGCTCTCTGTTGAGCCTTGGGCTTTATTTTTAACTATCTTCCCTCATGCCTTATTTTTCAGGTTTTTCCCTTTACAAAATTGTTGACATAATATGATGAATTCTGCTTGGAGTCTGTCTCATAAATTTTTTACTTCTCTGGAACAAATTTTTATCTATTTTTATACCTATTGTTGCCAATCTTACATTGCAAATACTTGGGACAGTGGCTTCTGTGCTTTACAAAAGTTTCCAACAAAAGAAACAATTTGGTAATTATAAGACAAGTTTGCAGTTAATGTATGTTATAATATAAATCAAGAGCACCTCAGAATTATCAAGTGAGTCATTACCATTTCTAAAGAGAAGCAGAAACAGCAGCTTTCAGAAAGGCTAGACTTCCAATACCTTAAAAAAAGATAAATTTACCACTGGGGTGAGTGGGTGTAAATCTGTGGGTGACTGTTGACACATTCTGAGGGAAGTGGAAGGCCAGGAACAACTGACAAGGTACGTGAAATTATTGGGAAGCTGAACTGAACTGACTACTACCGCCTGCTTATGTCTGCTGATTTCAATGAATAAATTCACAGTTGCTATTCACTTCCATTTCTGATGCCCAAACTGGCAGAAAGGCACCAGAAAAATCCATGAAGGACAAGTACTGTATCTTTTTTATAAAAATAAAATTGATTCTTTCTTTCTCTCTCCCTTCCTCTCTCCCTCATGAATTTCTCCATATCTATCTGTCATCTATCTATTTTGTGGGAGTTTCACACACACACAATGCTCTGACCCCATCATTTTATTTCACCATCCTTTTCTGGCAAGTTCAAATGATAATTCCCACCCCCCATATGTTTAAATAACATTCTCAAACAGGTGTTGGAAAAGTGGGGTAAGAAAAGAGCTCCATGATGAAAAGAAAAGTAGTTGGTTGCTTAAAATTTGAGCCCTCAGGGGGAACAAGATTAAATTTTGATTGTGCCTCTTGGAAGGATGTATATTTTATTTGGCTGAATCCCAAGTCAAATTGGGATTCTGTGATGAGACATGATATTTCTTCTAAGCTAATGCAGACAACATGGGGAATGGCACTGCTCTTATAGGGATATTTTTTTGGCAATTTACAGGCTCCATGCCACCAAAATATTGTTTTAATTAAAAATTAATGGAAAACAAAGCATAATATTCAGCATCCTCTTTATTTCTAAGAATGTTCCTGGACCCAAGACAAGCTCCATAACTATTAGAAAATAAAAAGATGTGATTGGTTTTGCTGATAGTGGCAGTTATTTTGTGAATATACATTATGGAACTCACAGGGTATATTTGAGCCAACATTTCCTAAATTACAGGATGTAAATATAATACATAAGTAAAATATAGCATAATCATATACCATAATATCATACAGTAATAATATACAGACAGGTGGTTGAGCAACTGGTCCTGTGTCACAACCCAGAACAATCTAGAGCTGAACATATTTAAAACTGTAGAGATGATAATAGATTATAGGAGGAGCCTCCTATTCTACCACCTCTTACAATATTATGCAATGTGGTATCAACAGCAGAAACCTTCAAGTTTCTGGGTTCTATAATTTCCTAGGACTTGAACTGGATACCTAACATTAGAACCATAATTAAAAAGGCACAGCAAAGAATGTTCTTCCTGCACCAATTCTAAAAGTTCAGATTGCCCAAGGATCTGCAATTCTACAGAGGTATTATTGAATCTGTCATTTGAAGTTCTATAACAACAGATAGTTAGGACTGCAGAAAACAAAACCATTGCAACCACAGCCTGCCTTCCACTGAGGACCAGTATACTGCATAAGCCAGAAAGCGGGCTGAGAAAATATCTACAGACCTTTCACATCCTGAACATAAACTATTTCAACTCCTCCCCTTGTGATGCCGCTATAGGGCGTGGAAGACAAAACAAGACACACAGACTGTTCCCCCCTCTCCCCCAACACCATCAGTCTGATGAATAGAGCACTGTTTTATACCCAAAAATTCCCTCAGCAGTGTCTTATATCTAAGAATATTTACCCATATTCTAGGGCTGTATTACTATTATATTTCTCATAATTTCTACTGCCTCCTTCTACTGGTATCTTACGATTATATTACTTTGTTGTTTGTATGTATAGAGATCTTATGCATCAGAGACAACTTTCTTGTGTGTCCAATCACACTTGGCCAATGAAGAGTGCTCTATTATTCCCTTCTCTTCTGTTCTATTCTATTCTATTATTTCTATTCCATTCCATTCTATTGTTTGAAATTCCAGATTTGCCTATTGTCCCAAATACCTTTCATTTGTAAAATAAATTCATCTTGAAACAATTAGAATTAAATTTGGATTTCCTGAAGCTTTGTGGCAGTCATTTAAGCTTTTTTCACCTACTTTCTCCCTATACATGGAATCCATTCATGGTTGGTGGGAAAGAAAACTGAAATAAATAAGAGATCAATTACATAATCATATTTTATTAGGGGCTACTTGATGGAAGTGTTTGGGGAAAGCCAGCTGAATCTTACACAATGGTTTATTCAGCTTTCTGTGGTTTGACGAGTTCAGTCTCAATTGAACAGGAATGTTTGAAGAACATTGGTTAAGGTGGTAACAGCAAATTGCTTGTGAATTTTGTATTTTCCAGCGTCTTGCTTTCCCTCAATAGCCTTCATTCTTTCAACTAATTCCTATTTTAACCACCTAATTCTTAAAAGTATTTCCTTTCCATTCATTTATATCCTGATCATTCGGAGAATTTTTATTTACCACAGCTACTTATTTTATGTTAGTCATATATAGAAAATATAGAAAAATTATATAGAAAAATATATATATTCTTTCACCTCTGATGCCTCTAGATGTTAGAATTTTATTTGGAAAAGCTCCATGCTCATTTTTCAGTATTTTTAGCAAAATATTTGTAATATTCATAACTGTATTTGTCCTTGGTCTTTCTTTACTATCCAATGTGTGATTTTTAAATTAGTTTTGTACTGTATTTTGTTTTATAAATGTATATTATTTGTTTATAAAGCAGTCTTAACTATTAATAAAGTGCATCTTGATATTTAATATATTATTTGACACTATAAAATCCCTCTGTTGTGGCAGCATTATTTTTATTATTCCCTAGAGAATGAAAGATTAAAAATTGAATTATCAAATAATGGATAAAGGGATCTTAAAATGGCCTTTGCCAGGATCAGTTGAAGGGGGTTGCAGCAGATGCAGATGTATTGGGCCCCATAAATGTGGAATGCCCTGAGCAGACAAAAAGGTTTTGGAAAACTGCGTTCATCTCCAGATTACCACAGAATTGGATTCCTCATAGTTACATTATTGTCTCTGTACTTTGTTAAAATTCCTGCTTGCCCACACTCAGCCAGGTTTGGGAATGTTACTCATTGTGCAATTATGCATTTCACTAAGATCCACAATGGGAAAGCCAATTCCTTATTCCTTAAAACCCACTCCAATGCAGTGTAGCCCAAAAGCCCTTCTATGTTCCAACATGTTTTGATAATTGGGGGAAGATTAAGGGAATGTATTTGATTAATCATAATATTGTGTCTACAAAATAAAACAAGTCAGGTTTGATGCACTACTCATATTGTAAATGTTAATATGAACCATCCATGCTATTCAATTACAAGCATTTTGTAAAAAAAACTTTTAAATAACTTGGCATCAAAATACTGCATATAGCACTGATATAGTTTGAATATTATAAAAGAGGGTGGATCACTTTTCAACTATTGTTATTAAAAACAAAATTTGCTACAGTATCTGCTTTAAAATTCCAATCAATCAGCTTAATATTCTTTTTTATGATTTTCAGCTGAAAAAAGGGGGCTCAGAACTTTCTCCATTTGCTTGTCTAGCTTCCCACCATGAGCAAGTGTGCTGAAAATGGAACAGAATGGGAGAAAATTGATATTTTGGAAGATCAAAAGAAGAGTTGTGTTTGAAAATGAAATATGCCCTTAGTATATAATGCTCTGAGAACAAATTTGAAAAAGTGGTTTAGGCATCAGGCTCAAAACCAGGAGACTTGTGAGATCTGCTTTGGCCTGAAGCAGAGGTGCATAACATTATACGTTATGTGAAGAAACTGAGTAGGATGTTTTCTCCATCTTCTGTTTTCTGACATCTTCCAAAGAAATTGAGTAATAATTGTTCAGAGGTAAAAGGAACAATAGAGCATTCCACAAAAGATGACGCTATTCAATTTGAAATTATAGTATAAGAGGATAAACCAAATGGATAACTAACAATGGCAAATTGAAATGTTTTATATATATACTAGTCTGTAACCCGGTGTTGCCTAGACAATTTTTTATACTTTTCTAAGTTCACATGTGTACATGCAATAAAAGGGCTGTGTTCCTCGCTAGGAGAGAAACTTCCAGAAAGAATTCTAATGGGTTTAATGAGTTAAACCTCTCCAGAAAAGAGCCTTGATGATAATAAATAAAAAAACTGAACACTTTCAGAGCAAATGTCATCATCTATTTTAGACAGTGCCAACTGTCCTCCTCAACCAATCATGGCGTATGATCAAGTTATTAATTACAGGCCTAATTTGTTCAGCCTCAGCTTGATTGTACTTAATTGACATTGGCTGGTGAGTAAAAAAGTAAGCAGGGATTGTTTTAGCATTGGGATGAAGTTGGGGTTATTTGGGAATTCCAGGGCTGTAAATTAGATTACACTGGGACTCATAGGCACACTGCCCAGCAGGATGTATGTATATAATCAGTAGATGTTGAGCCTGACTTGATAATGTCATTTTGTTTCCTTTGTCCTTTTAAAATTATTTCCAGCCTAATGGGAAGTTGGAAGGAAATTATATTGGAGGAGTTTAAGTTCTCTTCATAGCAGTAACAACTGAAACTAGAACATCACCAAATTTAGGGAAAGCTGGTAAAAGGGCAATCAAGATCAAAGACACAGCAGATCTGACTGGAGACAACAGAAAAAATTGAAGAAGAAAAATTCCAATGCTTCTCTATGAGAGAAACAGATGGAGAGCAGCTTGTTTCCTTCTAAGCCCCTTTCCCACGTGTTAGAGGACACACAGTAGAGCAAATGCAGCTTATCCTTAACAGCTACTCGCGCACACAGACACAGCACCAGTGAAAACAGAATAATACAGACAAAACTCATGTTTACAACACCCTGAATATACTCCCTCTAATTCATATACTTGGAAGCAACTTCACTTTAATATTGTCTACATACCACTGGTATACACAGAGACAGGCTGTATGCCACACCTTGGTTGTTTCATGAGGAGAAAATGTACACACCTTGCCAACATCTTCCCCAAAGAAAATACAGATGTCTTCTCTAGCCTCTTCTGGTAAAAGGATTGGAAATGATTCAGAAATCCTGCTCTGCAGTTTCACTGCCTTGTTTCTCAAGGAAGCTCTATTTCTCTGATTTTGCTGCCACCTGTTGCTCATGTATTGCAACTGCAGCTTTTCTCTGCAGATTCTGTTACTGTACTGCATCAAGCATAATTTTTGGGGTATGTTTTAAACCTGAAGGCTATTCATTGCATGTAGAGTACCTCAACTCAAAGCATATTTTTGCTTCCTCATCCTGGCTCAGGGTGAGGAAGTGTTATCTAGTATTATCATTACAAATTATAATAGGCTTTCCAGATTTTCTATAAAATACTGAAGTCTAGTGATTTTCAGTCATCTAGGTCATGATTGTCCCAAAGGTGATTTACCTGGAGGCAACTGGACTTTCTTGCTTGTTCTTTGAAGACATTTTGCTTCTCATCCAAGAAGCTTCTTCAGCTCTGACAGGATAGTGGGGAATGGAAGGATTTATATTCCTTGCAGACAGCTGGTCATTTGGATCCTGTCAAACTCGCAGCCCATGGGCCAGATATGTCATGCTCTGACCTTGCCCATACCTGGTTTAGTGAAGAAGGAAAAAGACACAATATGTCCACATTCAGTCCAGAATTTAAAATTTCCCAGCTGCATCATCATTTCCCCCCCTTATTTCTTGCCTGTGATACTTGCTTCTCTTTGCCTGTTAACAGAGGCAGCTCTGAATTGCACTAAAAAACATACCCAAAACATTTCTATATACATTTAACATGTTTAGAGTATATGATTTATGGTCAGTCATTGTATATATTTACATACATTTTGTTTGATTGTATGTTGATTGAGTATGGCAGCTACCTTTCATAAAATATGTAATGTGCTATCATACACTGCCTGGGACAGCATGAGGTAAGTGTGAGCTATGAATCAGCTGTTCCTTTGCTTGGCTTCAGGTTGGATCTAAAATATTGTTTTCCTCAGTGTTATGCAGAGTTAGATGCAAAAGGTAAGCTAGGCTCTTCTATTTTGAATAGAGTCTGAGTTCTGAGTGTTTAAAATGATCATGACTTGCCCGTCTTTGTAATTAAAAAAATACTAATTAAAAGAACACATGTCTTCTTCATATTAATTTTGTAGGTCTCAAAAGGAAGAAAATTGTTTTCTTCAGTCCTTCAATGAATCTTGGTGTAATATGGCTGGCCTTTACTTTACTTCCCTCTCTACAGTATTGTAATTATGAAAACTGATGAGTTAGTGTTTTGATAAAAAAATGTGTGAGATCCGAACTAAACACTGCCATCTCCTGTTCTTAACGAATTCTAAAATGGAGGGGAAACAACAAGAAGGATTCCAGCCTGAATACCACCCCCCTCTGCTTTTAAAAGGCTATAAGAGCTGTTTTAATATGAAGTCAATTTTAGTTGCTGTAAAAGTTTCCTGTTTCTGCATTTGAAGCTTCCTTCTCAACAGCTTTGGCTAATTAAAACAAAGAGTTTGCTATGACAGACAGATGTAAAAAAGGGCAGGTGTTTTTTGAATTCCTCTTGCTCATCATGTTGTCTAGTATCTGGTGGCCTCAGGAACTCTGGGAATGAGTAAATAAGATTATTGTTGGATAATAGAAACAGAAACTATATGAAAAACAGAACTCGGTTTATCAAAGCTGTTTTAAAACATTTGGAAAAAGAAATTGCTAGGCACAAAAAACAGAGCTTTCATAAGTAACTACAGTAGTAATTTCACAAGTAGTTACTGTAGTGATAATGTACTGTAATGAAAAAGGCTTTAGTCTCATAATTTGATTTAGTTTTTTAATTTTATATTGCTCTTTTCCTTTGAATGTTCATGCGGGGTCCAGAAGGAGAGCCTTTTCTCTCTCTACTCCTGCCCTCTGGAACATCATCCCCCTTCCCCCACCAAGTTGAGAATAAACAAAGAGCTGTTTGTCACTAGCTGAGAGTCTTCCCTCGACCCACACTTAACATTGGTGATGAAGGTGGGATGTGAAGAGAACAAAGGACAAAGGAGCTGAATTGAACTGGGCATCCTCGTGGCATCAACAGCCATCATCACAGTAAGTCAAGAGTTTGCATTGGCCATTCCAAGATGACCACACCCATCCCACCAGCTCCATACAACCCAGCTAAAGAAGATTGGAAATCGTATATGGATCGATTTCAGGTGTTCATGGAAGCAAATGATCTTCTGGGATTATTGGACAATAGGAAAAGAGCACTTTTCCTAAGCTACTATGGACCAGAAATTTTCAAAATGGTTAAAGCCCTCTCGCCACAGACTTACAGACGGTAACTTGGACAACGCTTCAGAACACGCTTTGAGCACACTATGTACCCACAGCATCAACATTAGTTAAGCTACATGAGTTTTACCGCAGTGATCAAAAGGAAGGTGAGACAGTCAATGACTTTGTTGCTACACTAAGAGAAGTTGCAGCCGACTGCGAATTGAGTAATCTACAAGAGGCAATGTGAAATGGGCTCGTTTTGGGTTTGAAATACCTAAACTTACAGAGGCAATTATTAGCTAAGATACTGACCTCATGTTCCAAGCCTCACTAGACGAAGCCAGGGAAACTGAGTTCTCCAATAAGTCAGCCGCCATCATGCAGAAATCAAGCAGCGCCCATCCCTCATGCGGACTGGTCACTGTGCATCACAAGAGCTAGCTGAGAGTCCTGCCTCTTCCCTTGACCCACACTTAACACTAAGGAAACCCATGTTTTCTGAACTGGATTTGAGGGATATCATCACTACCTGCTGATAATGAATGGATTCTCAAAAATGGTTCAAATGAATTAGCATAATAATTTCTGTTGCAGTTAATCTGGCTTTTTTTTTCTTATCCAAGTACTGTTATATTTTATTACCTGTTCTAAACTAACAATTCTTCCAACATAACCCAATCCTGAGCTTACAATTTGAAATGCAAATACTGCCATGCAATTCCATATTCTGCCCTTGTACATTTTACATTACCCTGTCTCTCATCTGCTTGCAGAAATCTTTGAAAAGGAGAGAAATAGATCACGAGAAACAAAAGAAACATTACTTGAATGATCAGAGACCAAATTTAGTAATTCTTTATAACAGGAATCATTTATGAGTTCTCACTGTTTCAGTTTAAATGTGTCTGTTAAGTACTCATTAATGGGTTTGATAAAGCACTTTAAAAAAAGCAATATCAAAATAGATGCCTCCTTGCATGGCATATGTTGCAACTGCATTTAACTGCATTTAAAGCCACTTCCTCCTGAAATTATCAGATTAGATTTTCTTTAAAAAAGCACAGGTAAAAGTGGTTTTGCATCATTGACTATAGTTCAGTGAATAAATTAGGATTGTCTGAGATTTTTGAGTGCACTAAGCTATTAACTATTACTCATAATCTATAATGGCTGCCATAAATAAGCCAATTATATTATGAATTAATTCAAACTTTTCCAATGTGGGATCTTCCAGATATGTTCAGACTCCAGCTACCAGAATTACCTGCAGAATTGTCAGGTGGCATGGATAAAGGCTACATTGATGAAGAACTTGTAGTCTCAAATAGATTTTGAGATACCGCATGTGCTTTGTTTAAAATTATTTTTTTATGGAATTACAAATTATTTTCAGATGAATGGGCACACTAGAAGAAAGCAAGGACAAATCACTTTCAAATTATTCTTAAATTAAACTACAATATATAACCCAATCTGAGTAGCTTTAAGAGGTGAGCTTAAGAAAGACTTTACCTTTTAAATATGTACAAAAACCATGTGAAATCTGTGCAGTAACATCTATATCCATTGCATACTGCTCAATGTAAAATAGCAGGGTGGGAACAAAGTCCCAAATTACATGTTGATAATAAATTGCAAAATAGATTAAAAAGTAGATTTTAAGGTGATTTTGTTGAACATAGATATCCAAAAATATTTTATATACTTGATGAGGATGATGTCTAGAAGAATGTGAAAAGGTTTAACTCTTCTCAAAGTATAGAGCAAAAAAAGGAAAAAACTAAAACATAAAAGGCAGCAGAGCTCCTTCCTGTTTAATATTATTATCTATCCCTGCTGAAATTCTGTTTTCTTTTGCTTCCGGCACCATGGAAAAATCATGGAAATAGGAAAAACATGCAGTCTGTTTATTCAGATAATCACATTCACAACCTTTTAAACAGTTAATATTTCTAGTATAATGAATATTGGACTGTGAAGTGCAATTTAGCTTAAAATTCCAACTCAGTCCTAAAGTTGATGGGCTGACCTTGGGCCAGTTATTATCCCACTTGCCGATCCCACTTCATAGGATTATTTTGAAGGATAATCCATGAGTATTATTTAAATAAAAGTTTGGAACAAATGTGGCAATAAATATTGAAAGACAGCACAAATAGCATAAAAAAACAACAAATGAAAGAATTTACCATTATTAACTTTGGTGCATGAATGCTTCATCTTAGCAATATAAACATGATCCAGCTGAGGTATCATAATATTCTACTTAATAAGTAAATTAATATCTAGGCCTCCATTAAAATAAATATCTCCACATACATCTATATTTTCAGAGAAAAAATATCTGTTTTTTAGGACTTGCTTTTTAGCAACCTGATAATATAATCTTACATACATCTGCTCAGAAAAATCTTAGATAAATGTGTATAGAATTATAATTTTAAACTGCTTAAATTTGGATGGATTATTGCTTGTATAAACACATACACAGACATATCCATATCTATCTCACTATGAATGTTCATTGTTGGGATGGTATGCACATACACATACACAGACAACACACAGACACACAGACACACACACGGGAGTGCTGGGTCTCAGTTTAAAATATTAAACATCCATTATTCTTCTATCTCTTTAATTTCAGACATAAATTTTATTTAGGATTACTGCTAATTATTTTGTATGAAAAATGCTGCAATTCACCAAATTCAAGACATCTATTTCTCTGCAATATATAAAACTATTAGAAGAAACTGAAATAGCCTGTGGTTGTAACATACCTTGATGCTTTTAACTTTTCTCTTCTGCTGTTTCTCAGATGTACCAGTCCTGGACTTCAGATGGAGAGAAAGCAAAAAAGCATGCATGTTGATGTAGAAAAATACATGACTCTGTCAAGCCTGATGGCAACCATTAAAGGGCAGAAAAATGAAACTTATTTGCTCCTGAAAAGTGCAATACTGATGTCTTTTCTGGCAAATATTTCCTGCCAAATATCCCTGGCACTGAATCCTGGCTGCTCTCTCTTCTTGAAAGAACAACTGCTCAGGGTGAAAATGTCAAATCTTTCCCAGATGCTTTTCAGTGGTATTAAGCCTAGTCATGTTCAACTCTTTTGTCCTGTGAGTTTTGTTCTTTTGCTTTCATTTGGCTTCAATTGTGCAGTATGCTCAGATTAAGATTTGCCAGCTGATTTCTGTTAAAAGAATGCAGGCTGAGATGAGAGAGCAGGGAAAGATGCTGGAATCCAACAGCCTAGAAAATCATGGGGGATGGGGTTACTGTTGATCCTTTAAGAGCCTCAGCTCTGTTCTGCAGTATGTTGCTGTGTTAAAGGCAGCAGGCTCTTTAAATGTAAAATACTAACTGATGAATTGCAAGCTGAGATTTGATTAACCGATGGACTGCTTGCTGCAAAGATTTCACCCTATCTTTACACACACATACTCAAATACACACTTTTCATCATTAGATTGTGTGTGTGTGTGTGTGAGAGAGAGAGAGAGAGAGAGAGAGAGNNNNGTGTGTGTGTGTGTGTGTGTGAGAGAGAGAGAGAGAGAGAGAGAGAGAGGGAGGGAGGGAAGGAGGGAGGGCTTTGTTTCTATTGGCTGATTCTTGCCTTCCCACCCACATCTATTCCACATCACCTTGGTGTCTCCCTAAATAAAACCAGCCCTCCTTATCGCAGCAAGGAAATCAAGCAATAGAGTTGCAATGGATTTTAAATAAACACTCCCCCCCCCACATCATTGCCAGGCTGCTGAGAAGCACGCAGGAGGCACCTCACCAACTGCTACTGAAACGCACATAGATAGCTACCTTGCCTGCTTTCTGACTCTACTGCTTCTTTCACCCCATGAGTGAGGGCTGGAGTATACAAGAAGCTGGCTGCAGGCAGAGGATAGAATTGGTACCTTTATGACCAATTCTTTCTCCATGGATTTGAAGGACAGCACCAGTGAGGGAAGCCTAGGGAGCCTTCAGCCTTCCAGCCTCCAGATTTTTGCTAACACCTCAACCCTACATGGAATCCGCCATATCTTTGTTTATGGACCTATGACTGTGCGGCGGGCACTATGGGCTCTAGCGTTTATAGCTTCCCTGGGCCTCCTCTTGGTAGAGAGCTCTGAGCGAGTGATTTACTACTTTTCTTATCAGCATATCACCAAGGTGGATGGGCTCGTTGCTAACAGCTTGGTCTTCCCAGCTGTCACCATCTGCAACTTTAATGGTTTCCGCTTCTCCCGTCTCACCACCAATGATCTGTACCATGCTGGTGACCTTCTAGCTTTGCTGGATGTGAATTTACAAATCCTTCATCCCCATCTTGCTGACCCAACAGTCCTGGCTATATTGCAAGAGAAAACCAACTTTCAGCACCACCGAGCCAAGGTCTTCAGCATGAGTGAGTTCCTGGGGCGTGTGGGCCATGACATGAAAGAGATGCTGTTGTACTGTAAGTTCCGGGGACAGGAGTGCAGCCACAGGAATTTTACAACTGTGAGTATAAGGAACAGACTGACTTTCTTATTACCTTAATAATGTTACGGTAACAATGGGGTATACCTAGAATTGATAATTATATTTATCTTGGCTTCTTTTGGTGAGATAGCAGATTTGAACTGAAGTATGCTTTATATCCTTGTGGCAAATTTGGGAGATTTAAAATGGGAAGTCAACCTAAATTAAGGAATTGAGGACTGTTTCCTGGGAGATTTCAACTAGCTTTAGATATTGGTCTGTTCAGACCCTTGATGTAAGGAATGACAATATTGCATTGAGATTTCCTCAAGGAAACTTGCTTATTTTGCTGTTGAATGATGATCGGCAGCAAAGCAATACTGAAATAGTACAGTACTTTCTGGCTGATATGGTTCATATATAGCCCATCGGTTGATCAGGACTTACAACTTAAATAATGTCAAGCCATAATGTATTTTAAGTTGTTGCAGGGGTTTCTTTTGCAATGAGGGAGGGCAGCCTGTCAAGCCCGAAATTGACATAAGTGTAGCCATTTTAGTTTGTCTTAGTATATATTCTTTTTCTTATTTTCTCTGTGGCAGTAATGGGGGGAAGGGTTTTGGGCTTGACACATTCCTAAGGGGGGAGGAATGGAGATAAAGAGAGTGTTATGGCTAAGTGATCTTTTTTTCTGTGGGAAAGTGCTTGGGTACCTGGAGGTGGAGATTTATGACATGAAGCAACGTTGAATTACTTCTATTGGAGAATGCGACTTTGGGGGGTTGTTTCTAACTTCTAATATTGTGGGGTAATTCCGGGTTGGGTCAGATCCGGAATTACCATGGACTTTGCCAATTTGATGCTTTCCTAAATAAAAGAAATCTTTTTGAAGATGGACTTTGTTATTTTCTTTTAAAATGGATTCATCACTTGGAAACCTGACAGATAATTTTATTCCTTTCATACTTGGTAACAGTTATTTCTTATTAAGTTTTTTTCCAGATCCTTACACAATATTCTGAAACTGGATAGCTTGAGGACAATGTTTCTCTGTAGTGATTTAGTGTTGGTGCCCTAGACTAAATTTGTGGCCTAGAAGAAGAATGAGTATTAGGGAGTGAAATATGGAGCCTATGCCATGCTAAATATAGTGATCTTTTCTATTTCATTTCTTCTAAATGTTGTGTAATGGACAACAACATGAAGATGCAGACTGTAAGATAAGTATTGTTTCAGTTCTCATAGGCCATATGCATTCATTATTTCATAATTGCAGCATCAATTGTTGATTTTTAAGTGTGTGAATGAAGTATGAGAATAAATATAAAACATTAATATTTTGACATACTACACATAGTAAATACAATATTTTTCAGTTAACTGGCTTAGTAAGCCAGCAAGCAAAGTAATGGTGCAACTAAATAATGCATAAACATAGAAATTAAATAGATCTAGGCCTAGAACTAAAAAGGAAGTGACATGTTTCATAGCTATGGCCAGGTACCACATTAAAAATGAGGATCAGAATCAAAAAAACAAGATGACTATTTTTTAAAAAATAGTCAAAATAGGAAAAAATGAGTCAGATAGTCTTTATCAACTTTATGTCATCCAAATGTCCAAACTGGTTTAAAATTTTGTATTTGAAGTCACAACACGTATGGAGGGCACTAGATTAAAGAAATGTTTTCTGTACTAATTATTTTGTCCTATTGGCTTTCTTGTGTGCTTTTTGCAGCAGTCTGAAATGGAGAAGTTAATAAGTGAAGGTGATGAGCAGTGAGTATTAGAATAAAGTTTAATTTCTTCTTTGCTCAGACTTGTGTAAAAGTCACCAAGAGATGAGTTTGGAAAAAATGTAGTATTTTTTTGAAATTTACCAATCCCTTGTTTTCAGATAAAGGCATCTGAGGAAGAGAGGAAGCGTTTTTTCCCAAAGAAAGTTTTGTCTTAATTATATCATACATTAAGGAGACATTAACAGTTTGGCCTTAATTAATAACAGTACAGAATTTAGAATATCTATAAGGTAAAGGCATTTCATATATCCTGTTATACTATATCATGTAAAATAAGGAGTCCCTTATTAGAAGGTTGAGACAGAAAACAATTTGCTTCGATAGGATAAAACTAGTAGGATCAACTCTTTAAAAAGCTTTGTTCGCTCATATAGATTTCCTCCATTGGTCCACTCTTGCCCTTCTTGGTACAGTATGAAGCACATTGCTTCTGTCTGCTGCAAAGCAATCCAGCTATATGTTTAAGCTGCATAGTTGAGATAGATTCAGATTGTAGACTTTTTAATGTAATTTAGATTTTCCACCATAGTACCTGGCTTCGGAATAAATTATGTGATAAAAAAAACCAAGGATTACTGACAATGGGCGCGTTGTTATGGAAAGAGGATATTATACTTTTCTGATGTTTGGAAACTCATTGTTGTGCTGTAGATAGGATTGTAGCTATATGTCAAGAGCAAGCTGTCAGGATGAAAACTTTGGATCACAGTCATATTCATTGACAAGCCACTGTTTAATGGACCTTTACTGAAGAATAATATTGCAAATTGATATAAAATAATAAATTCTAAATTGTAGTCTAGAAACAGAAAGTTTATTGTTATGGGTATATATTTATCAGAAGTGAATTTTTCAATATTCCTAACTATCTGTACCTTAAAAAAACACAAAACAAAACTAATGTGGAGGAATTGGGTGCATTTGCTTGGAAACTGCAGTGAGAAAAAATTGCAGAGAAATGCATGTTTTAATGTTTTCCCAGGAAAAACATGGCAGCAAATATATAGGGCTAGTTGGATAAAAAGTGTTGAGCTGTTTCAGTGAGTAAAACTTACCACCAGGAAAAGAAACTTTAGTGAAAGATCTGTTGTTCAGTAGTTCATTTCAAAATGTCATCAAATACATAAGAGGTTGAAAATGTAAGATTTTAGATAGCACGTATAAGCCAAAATAATAGACATTACAGGTTGGTTTGATAAAATGATAACACACTATAAATTAAATGTTTATTTATAGGGTTGTACCAGATAACTTTATTCGGCTTCAGGACATCACATGAATCCTGGCCATCATAACAATCTCACTATAATGGAACTGGCATACCCCACCTGTGCAGGCAGAGGAAGCATGCTGTGGATCCCATCAATCAAGGTCCAGCTTCTCTGCTGTGACTCCTATTTTTGGAATATCTTGTCCCTGTCCCAGGGTGAGATCTACTCCCACCCCCCTGGCCTTCTGGAAGAGCCTGAAGACCTGACTCTGCCAGTTGCCGAACAGGGGATTTTCACTCTGGAAGTGGTTGATGAAACAGTAGAAGATTCCACCTCCCTCCCCTGTACATCTTGCTCCCTTCTTCCCCATCTTTAATTATGATTTGTATTTTTGCACTGTTATTAGAAATATCTATCTTTCATATTGTAAATATTGTAAATTGCCCAAAGTTACCTATGGTAAGATAGGTGACAAACAAACAAAGTCTGATTTCTACATGAAAGATTGAATCACTTTGCCTTGAATTGAAATGTTGAAGTGAACCAATCTGATTTTACCAGTTTTTTCAATCCTGTGGAAAGGAACTATTAAGTATATTTCAGAATCTCACTTTAGCATGTGGATTGAAGCAGAGCAATTGCTCCAGTCAGATACTTCAAAGTTTGATGCTCTGATTTGGAAATATGTTTTAATTGAAATTTTGATTAGTTTGAAATACTCTTTTGCACAGCTTTAATGACTACTAAAACATTTGAAAGTGTTTTGTTCCTGATATTTGTAAGACTGAGTGATATACCGTGTTTCTCACATTATAAGGCCAGGCCTTATTTTTTTTTTGACCCCCGAAAAACGGCTAGGCCGTCTTTTTGGGGGTGACTTAATCCCCCCCCCTTGCATCCTCGGGTGGGTGGGCAGCGACAGCTTGGGGTTCGGGAGACCTTCTGCCACCATTGCTTTCCCTTCTCCCTTGCTGCTGCGGCGTTAGAGGAACACCGCGGCATTTGGCACAGCCACGTGCGACCAGTCAGGGCTCCTCCCTGCAACCAGAGCTCTGAGGAGACACTTGGCTTCAGACGCTAAGGGGCTCACCCAAGAGGATCTCTCCCTCTCTCTCTCTCTCTCTCTCTCTCTCTTCCCACAAGGTCAATGTCTGTGCTGCGGCTGAGGAGGAGGAGGCTGCAGCCGGTTCCTTTTGCTTGCTGAGAGGTGAGGAAGCCACGGCTTTGCAGAGCAAGCGAAGCACTGCTCAGCCAGTGAGATTTGGGAACGAGGGCAGGAGAAGGCACGCACCCACGGCTCACTTTCCTGGCTCTGCCCAGCCTCACGGCTCTGGTGTGGCCCGGCGGGATGAGCGGAGGGTCTGGCGGGGAGGCGCTCACTGCCTTGGTGAGAAGCTCTGCCACCGGGAAGGAGGGTCCGCCTGTCAGATGCACTGGCACCCCAGGCTAGCTGACAGGTGGGTCCTCCTTCCCAGTGGCAGAGCTCTCACCAAGGCAGCGAGTGCCTCCCCGCCAGACTCTCCGCTCATCCCGGCAGGGCACGCCAGAGCGTGCGGGCTTGGCAGAGCTGGGAAAGCAAGCAGCAGGTGCGTGCATGCCTCCTCTGCCCCTCATTCCCAAATCTCGCCCGGGCGAGCAGCGCTTCATTTGCTCTGCAAGCTGCGGTTTCCCACTCTCAGCAAGCAGAAGGAAACTGGCTGCAGTCTCCTCCTCCTCAGCCGCAGCGCAGATGTTGACCTTGCAAGGGAGAGAGAGAGAGAGAGAGCGGGGAGAATCCTCTCGGGTGAGCCCTTCCTCAAAAGGTGACGACAGGAGCGTCTGAAGCCAAGTGTCTCCTCAGGGCTCCGGTTGCAGGTAGGAGCCCTGACTGGCCACACGTGGCTGCCCAAATGCCACGGCGTTCCTCTAACACTGCCGGCCAGGCGAAGGAAGAAGGAAGCAACGGTGGCGGAATTCCTCCTGGTGTGAAGTCCCCACCAAGCAGGCAGCACCATATCCGGGCATGCACAAAGTACTTCCTAAATGCAAGCCCACCCTGCCATTCCCCCCATTTTGCATGTTTAATTATGGGCCTTAATTTGGGGGAGGGCTAATTCAATTTTATAAATTGAATGCCTATAAAACATGGTGGGGCTTCCTATTGGTGGAGGCTGTATTGTTGGAGAAACACGGTATGTTTTGGAGAAGGAGCAAGTTCATGTTTACTCCATGTGCTACAATGATAATAATTGACTAAGAAAGAGAAAAAGAGTGGTCCTGTCCCCAAAAGCTCTTGAATAATTTTAGATATTGTTGAAATTAAAAGAGGCAAAATGGTAGAAGATAAATATACATTTGTCTTTGATATTTACAGATCTTCATTTGAAGCTTCATTTAAGTTATATATGTATAAAATAGTTTCCTAGTCAGTGCCTATAAAAGAAAAAAAACAGTTTCAAAACCTCTATTTAGAGTTATTTAGCCAAACCTTTATTTTCTGATCTTGAGTCAGAATATTTCTTCAAACTGTATCTGTTTTTAAACATTACATTGACTTTTAGTTTGTTCATTGGTTATTTAATCCCAGTTCTACTCCTAATCCAAACATGCTAATCATACCTCATTTAGCCTTAATAGGAAATAACATACTTTTGAGTCTTGGTAATGATTATTGTTAGAAGAGAAACTAACAGGGATGCTTAAAATAGTTATTGATGGGGACACAACTGAAAAATAAATTAGTAGCCATTTTGAATTATATTTACACATTGTCTGTTTATGAATATTACTTCAGGATTGAATCTCCATTATTATGTATCTAAAAAGCCAAGAATGATTTCAAACATGACATTACAGATGCTAGAATATAAAATTTGCTTCAGTTGAAGAACCTTAAGTGGAAAATAACTTTTGTGGAATATGTATATGAACAACTCTCAAAAATCTAATTTTGTACATTGTCAAATACAGTGCTATACAAAATTATTTTAATTGCTATAATTAATGCAATCATCAGCCCTTCCTTTAAAAAAAACATAACCCTGATTCTTCCAAATCAATGCAAGCCAGATTTGGTTTATTTATGCAAAGCTATTTGAAATCATTATAGTCTTGAAATTACCAAAAATAAAAGCCAGTTTTATTTTCGCAAAGTTTTCACCACGTGCAAATTGGCTTCTTTAACATATGGATAAGATACAGGGCTATTGTGTTGGAATCAGCACTTGTAAGATTATCCCACAAGAACTGACATGCCCTGTTTATGTATACCTCTTTATTTATATGCGGAAATACTGCTTGAAATGACAGGCTAGATAAGTCCTGAGCAATTGTATCAAAGAGTAGGAGTAGGGCACTAATGAGACAGATATAGCGGGTGGCCTGCTTTTCAGTGTTGTGAATATATTTAATTTGTTACAAAGATTCTTGAATTTTTATTGTGAAAGTAGTGTTTTTATGGTTCCCCACTCATTTTGTTTTCTCTCTTTCTGACGTGCACATTTTTTGTTGCTTACTTGCAATCTGTTATATTTTATCTGGCACATTAGTAAGTGACCCTAATAAATAATTAAACTATTATGAACATAAACAATTAAAACTTATTTAATCTTTGTCTTATTGAATGAATGTGCTCTTCATTCAATTCAGTTATAGATTGTGAAAACTTTTCTCACGTAACCTTTTATTTGTTTTCAGTAAAGATTCAGCTGAGGATGTTTTTTACTAGAACCAAAAGTAAACTTCATTTAAAAGAAATGTTTATGAGTTTTACCATTCTGATCACCTGTATGAATACTCCCTGTCTCCGTAGCTTTATATACAATTTAGCATTCATGTGCTATAAAAGCAAAAACAGAAAGCCGCTTTCATAAACTATATCAATAAACTTATTTTTAAGTTTCACAATAATTGCTTTGCAATGCCAAACTTCCACTGATTCTAAATGATTCCATTTCTTATAAAAGCCAGGTCTGAATACTTTTAGCCATTGTCTAAGATTCTGTACTTGAAATCTAATAATGAATGACATATTACTTCTGAACAGGGAAAATCATTTAGCTATCTACTTCTTATATATTACTAAAAAGCTCACATTTTTGAATGATGTTAATTACAAAACAAAAAAAATATTGAATATAAAACTGATGTAGTAGCAAGTTTACAGAATTAGATTCTTTTTCCTAATATGTTTCTTCAAAAGATGCACAACTAGTAGTTGATTAAAAAAAACTATTGTCAAATCAAATTTTAGATTGGGGCAAGGTTATAATAAGTTATTTATTTAATTTAAAGGATAGAGTTACTGTAGCATCATTTTGCCAAGAAGTCATATGATCAACAGATGAAGCTATTTGTGGTGTCTGCTAGGAGAGTTCAAATGAAGACTGGCTGAAGCAGACATAGCCTAAGTGGCTATTAACTATCAGTGAATGCTGATAGAGTGCTCATGCAGTTCCCTTGAATAACAAGTGAATCTATGCCCATAAAATAACAAAAATGAATTGCACATGAATAAACATGAGTGTGGTTAAAAGTTGCCACTCTCCTGAACATATTACATATTTTCTTGAAGCTTTACATAGAGCAGTACAAAGGAGCAAAATACTGCACAAATCAAAATTGCAATTACCTTAACAATATTCAGAACCAAATTCCTGAAGTAGGGCTTGTATTACACAACTTTTTACTGCCTTCTCTCATAAGTATGCAATGGAGCTGAAATATATATATATTTTAAAACCTCTCCTGTGTTAACTTTTTACTTAACAAATCTACAACTCAAGTATATTTTGGATGTGCTTTATAGTTGGGACCAGCAAAGATTGCATACATCAAGCAAGATATATCAATTCAATCAATCATAGAATTAAGAGTCAAAGTAGGTGTGATGTTAATAATGTAATCTGATCATGTATATTTTTCCCCATTTAATACCAATATTGGAGTCACTGAACCTATGAATCAAGACCTACCTGGAAACAACCCTCTAGCTGGAAACTGTTCTGTATGGAACTTGGTAGGTTCCAAGTCCCTCGTTCTGACTGGCCGAAAAGGCCACTTACGGATTGTTTGAATAAGAACCAATCCGGGAAGCCGCCAAACGGCGGGAATAGTTAAATGAGTGTCATTGGCCACAAGCCGCAGGCAAGCCACTANCCGCGGCTTGGGCTATGTTCCGTATCTTTTGCCTAGTGAGTTTAAATAAAATAGTTGTTGTTTGGAACCCGGTCTCATGCGCTTCTTTCTGAATGGAACAGAAACAAAAGCTGGAGGGGTAGTAAGAATGACACTGTCATGGATCTGATTTAGACTGGGTTTCCCTGGGCAAATTCTTAGGCATTAAACTTGTGATTATAATATGTCCTGAATAGCTTGTGGCAATTTGAACCATTAATATGGCAGAAAGAACCTTGTTTTCAGAAGTCAGTCAATAGCTATATTTTCAGAAAAAAAGGACCAAGCCATCTTGGTCTTCATGTTCTAAAAATCTTGTTTAGTATGAGGTCTGTCATCTCTCACATAAATTAATACATTTATACCATATAATCCTCATCTTGAAACTGCCCACTAAACTTCAGATCTTATGATTAGGCTTTGTGTTATAATCATTATCATCATCATAAAATGCTTCAGAATCAAAGGACAGTAATAGTGTGAAAGACGGTAGTAGTGTGAAGGTGGTGAAAATTGATGGAGGGGGGGAAGAAGCAAAGAAATAAGTTGGCTCCTGGAAAAAGAGATGTTCAAAGTTTGCAACTGGGATATAGGAAATAGGCCTTAGATGTGATGGAAATCCAAGAGAAGATCACAGGATGAGATAAAAGAGATTCTTTCCAGAAAAATTAGAGTGTGCAAAGAATGTGCAAAGGAATAAGAATTGTGACTTTCTGAAGTTAGAGGAGGAGGTTGTTCTAAGAAAGAAGAAATAAATGTTTGGGAAAAAAAGTGTGGAGTTGTGAGGGCAAAACTATGCATACCTAGAGATTCTGTCTGATGCAGAGACTTGACTAGGAAAAGAGGCAAGCACTAGAGAGGCAAACTCTAGGAAAAAGAAAACTGCTTAGTATAGTAAAGTAACTTGAAGAGATAAAAAGGATATAAAAATGAAAAGCAAGATAAATTACTTAAGGAAGCAAAAGTTTTAAATTTAATCTTTTAAAAATTAAAAGATTACTTGTGAGTCAGAGAGTTTAAGAAGATAGAAGGGGTAAAAGAGATGAAGAATCCCAATTGGCAATGGGAATCAGAAGGACTTTTTTCTTAGGAGGAACAAGACAAGTTATATGTCCATTGATATGTTCAAAGTAAGCTTCAGTAACCAAGGGGATCACCTAGTATGTCAGCTAGAAAGATGATATCAAACAAATGATGAATACTGAGTGTGTGATAGTTTGGCTTACACATATATTCTGGCATTTAATTAATTAATGTAGCTGCCCATCTCAGTCAATGACTCTGGGTGGTTGTGCCTCAATTTCCTCACCTTCCTATTGAAGAATCTTCTGAATGGGATGCTTATTCATGTATTACACTGTCAGGAATCTTACTTTATTGCCTTTGCAAGGTTTCACTTGTATCCTGATGAACATAAATAGACTTTCTGTACAGGACAGCAAGGTTTGCTTGGAGTGAGGCATTAGATTGAGCATTATCTATAAGAAATTCAATAACTGCATAAAGCCAAAGAAGTTTTCACTGTGATACATTGGGCCACATATTATTCATTTCCAAAACAACTTCTTGAGCATGCTGCATATGAAGTTCTTCCAAAATTTACTTTTTCCTGAGATGGAGAAACTGAAGATTGTTGCTTTGTTTATGATTCAACAAGAAATAGCACATATAGTCCCAAAATTCCTTTTGGACAATATGTTTACTATGTAAATCCAGATGTTAATGTTTGTTTTTAAGATTCCCAGATCTCTTAATTGAGCAAGACACTTTTTGTAATTTTTTGCCAGTAAAGAGAATTAGAAAGCTTTCATCTTATAATTAATTAACTATTTAATTAATTCATTCATTCATTTTTTAATTTAAATTTACTTACTGCCTATCTCACCAGGGTATAGGCTACTTTGGCCTTCTTACAACAATAAAATAGGACAATAACCAAGAAATAAAACAATAAAAATAAGCTATGAAATCATATGAAATTAAACAAAATGGGTAGAGAGGGAGTAGAAAGTGCAGTGGGAAGATAGGGTTAACTAACTAATAGCCACCTCCAGTGATGTCCTCCATTTTTGAGTCTCCAGCAAGAGTCAGAGCCAGGTTTTTGGACCTTTAAGGAAGGATAGGAAAGTGGAACAAACCTCACCCTGGAGGGTGGGATGTTCCAGGGGGCTAGTACCAGAGCAGAGAAGGCTCTTCTCCTGATCCCATCAGTCAGAGTTTCTTGAATGACAGGCTACTCAACAGGTCTCTTCTGCCAGCACGAATATGGCAAGCTTGTCTTAGTGGGATGAGATGATTCATCAAATAAGCATCTATCCATGGAAGGCTTTAAAAGTCATAACCAACACTTTGAACTGTACCCAACAGCAAACTGGCAACCACTGCATCTCATGGAGCAATAATATACACTCTTATGTGTATTATTGCAATGTGCTTGACCTTAAAATTCATTCAAATGCTTCAAATGGTACATGGGTCATTTTATTGGCCCCAAAGACTGCTCATGCTTTGCTATGTAAAATATATTGCAATAATACACTCAAGAGATAACTAGAGTTCAAATGTCCAAATATAAGGAGTCCTGATCCAGGAAAGGCAACAGCTGATGTAAAACTGAAGCTGTGCTGTGATGCAGATCTGGAAGTTCTATGTACCCAAAGCCAGTCAGTCTTGCTAGGGTTCAGCCATTATTTCCTTTAAGCCTCAAGATGGACTTTAGTCTAGATTAATTGTAACTTTTTCTCCATTGATTAATATATTTACTTAATGTCTTAATGTTCATAGAAGGAAAAAACAATTAGTTCAGAAGCAAAAGGTTATTTTTAGGCCACAAGGAGTTAGGGAAAGTGGTGTTCTCCTGGAATTAATCTTTGGGAGAAATACATTGATAGTTGACTGGAACCTTTAAGGTAGTGCCAGGGCCCAGAATGGCAAACTACTATTTTTGTTACTTCTTCCCCATTTTTTCTCTTTCTCCCCGCTTGGCTAGGACAAACCACACAATAAATGCTTATTATTTACTTGCTAACTGCTTTTGAAAGTCATATGTTTTGAACAGATCTACAAGAGAAATAAAAAAGAAATAAAAATAAAAAACTTCTTTTAATTTTTTCTACTATGTTCATTAGTTAAAAACTTTAGTCAAATTAGTATTCATCAATTAGTAACATAGTCAAATAGTGATTGAAGTTACAGCTCAAATTTGTAAGGCAGACCTTAGATTCTATTGTTATGCTTAACTGTACAGTGACTTATTAGAGGCCTTCAGGGGTGGACTGCTACCGGTTTGCAGTGGTTCGGGAAAATTGGTTCTTAATTTTATGCCAGTTTGGGCCCCACCCAGTCTATCACGCCCCTCCCAGGAGTCCCTGCGTGGCCCGTTTGGGATCACAGGTAAGTGCAGGGCCCATGCAGAGGCTTGGGGAGGGCAAAAAACAGGCTCCCAGAAATTCTGGAAGGCTGGAAATGGGCCTGTTTCCAGACTCCAGAGAGCTTTTGAAGCCTGGGGAGGCCATTTTTGCCATCCTAGAGGCTTGAGGAAAGCCTTCGGAGCCCAGGGAGGGTGAAAATGCCTCTCCTGTGACCCATTTTCATTCCCAGGCTGGTGCAGGAGGCTGACTAGACCATACCCACCATGGCCACACCCACCCAGCAATCAGGCAAAGAATTGGTTGTTAAATTTTTTGAAGCCTGCTCTGAAGGCCTTTGAAGAAATAATTGTATCCTATCAAGCCTAATTTACCTCTCATGATTGCTCTGAGGATAAGAATGATCAGACCCAAGCTTCTTGGAAGAAAGGCAGAGAACAAATCTGATGAAAAAATTGAATTTAAGCCCCTGTCACACTGCACCA
>BHFT01061222.1:0-22946 GCA_004320025.1 Laticauda laticaudata
TGGAACAGTTTTGCAGGTTAATGGACTGCTGCTCCACTCAGTCATGTGTTTTCAAGTGGCTGCTTGAAAATGCATGGTTTAGGGCGGGGGAGCAGTTCTCCTTTAAACTGGGGCAGCGAGCATTGAGTGGGCGGGGCAAGTGAGTGAGCAGAAACTGGACAACCAGGTTGGGGGCATGGCCAGCTAGATGTTGCTACCGGTTCGGCGACCCACGCCAAATTCTTGCTACCGGTTCGCCCGAGTAGATGCGAACCGGCTGAATAGCACCGCTGCTGTAGACATCTTCAAACCCTTATCCTGCCTTGTCTTATTAATTCTTCAGTGTGGTTTGTATTGGTTTTTTTCTATTTATAATGTATATGTATTTTGACTTTGAACAGGAGTTCTTCCTTTTCGCAATTGTTTGTGGGGAAGTATTTTCTCCAGTCAATGATAATTTGACCTTTGAAGCCAAGTTGAAGAAATTAAAGGGACTTCACCTGTTTTTGTGACTTTTGTTGCTTTTGTATTCCATCCTGCGTCATCACAAACAGGCTCTTAATTTGGGATTGGAAATTGTCAGTATTCATCCTACTACTCACCTCTGATATCAGCGGTCTTATGCATTTCATTCTCAGAATTTGGCTTGTTGGATTCCATTCCATGATTCCATTTGTCAATGTACTAGTAAATTATGTACTATTTCAGTAAATTAAGAGTTTAGAATGGAATATCCTCAGTTGTTGCTTCCTTTATCTCCCTGCTGTCTTGAGTTTGTGACTTCTAACCTCACCCCCACCCCCCATCATCTGCATGCATTTTTTTAGGGTTGGGAACTGTCTGACATCCTGTGTAGGCAGAACTTGCCTGGAAAAGAAAAAACAAAGTTCAACAGGACTCCTCTTTAATGCTGACAGTTAGGACCACTGCTGAAAAAGTCCCTTGCAAACATTTCCATTGTGATATGTTTTTGTAAAGATTGACAGGCATTAAATGTCCTTTCTATCTGTAATCTGATCAGTGATTGGGTTTGGGTTTCAGCATATGAGGTGTGCTGGAATGTAAACCAATTCCTTCTGCAAGTGAAGGCAAAAACCTTTTTTGGGGGGGTCTAGCAGAATTCACGTAGTGAAAGTGGCAGTAGTAGTACTTGTGTCTCCCCCCCACACAAGCTACTGCTGTAATTGGGTCAAAAAGTGACCCTTTTCATCAAGGCCTTTTATTTCCAGCAGAGGGTCCCACAGCAGAAATAATCAGAGAACTACAAAAAGTGAAAGCTGTCTCCAGAGCCATTTACCTTCTTGCAGGAGTTATTTTATACCCTCCACATTCCTTGGCAACTGATATTTTTGGACTGGAATTTTTCTAAAGAATTAAGCATGAAATCTTATCCTTGCTGTATCATCTCACAGTGATCGCACGTCAGTAGATGTTCCTCCATTAGCTTTGAAATGTAATATGAAATGATCACATTATACTCTTTCCAATGATTAAGCAAGCAGCCCAAAGTCAAGATAGATGGCAAATAAATTCAATAAATAAATAATTTTGGCAATAAGTCTTCTTGGAAGTTACCGTCTCGCCAGTGGTGACCTGGCTTGTCAAGCTTGTTCAGCAAATATTGAAAAAGGAATTGTGTAATTACTTAACACCCAATTTTCCTTTCAGTGTCATGATATATAATATAGCAACTGTATTACATAGGTATGCTATAGTTTACCCATCTGAAGTTTCCAAATGCTCTTGAAGAACAGTCCCATATAGAGCACATTGCAATAGTCTAATATTGAGCTAAGGCATGAGTGAATATAAGCAGTGCCTCCTAATCTAGGAATGGGTGCAATTGGCATGTAAGATATATTTGTGTAAAAGTTCTTCTGGTTGTGATTTCTATCTGCTCTTCAGTCAGGAGTCAAGAATCCAGAAGACCCCAAATAGTATTGCAATTTTATCTGGGGGAATACTTATCCATCCAGAACTGAGAGTGGAAAATATGCAGATTCAAGGTACCTTAAGTCCTGTACCTAGTCAGTCTTGCTAAGGCTAAGCCATAGCCTATTCTTCTGCATCTAGGCCTCCCAGAAACATTGGGAAAGGAACTTGATAGTATTGTTTGCTTGGCCTGTAGGGATGTTTAGTTAAGTATCATCAGTATATTCATCCCCTGCTGCAAGAAAACTGCTTAGGTGTCATGCCCCTGGTGGAAATTGACTCTGAGGAAGAGGAACAGCTGACAGGGAGTGGAAGTGTGGCTCTGGAGGTTGTGAAGGAGGCTGGGGAAGGGCAGAGGCTGGCTGAGCAGTCAGAGGAGGACCCAGGCCCATCCTCTATCCATCCTAGGGCACGCAGGGAGGAGAGGATAAGGGAGAGATGTGGTCTACTAGGGAGGAGAGGGCCTTTATCCTCTTCATGGGCTGCAACTGTTACAACTGAATAAGAGTACGGACCTATGTACAGGCAAACACTGGAAATAAAGCATGGAAATATCTTTAGTTTATTATTTGTCTCTGAGTTTGGTGTCCTTCCCAATGTGTTTATCTGTGGACATCCTCCAGCCCTTACCTTGCCTGGTTTGTGTTGTTTTTTCTCCCTTCTTCTTGTAACTATTTGTGTGGGAGTTTTTTGTCTTCCGTCAAGAATATTCGGAGCTTGGAAGCAAAGTGAAAGGGCTTCACCTGTTTTCTATGACTGTGTTTGTTTTGTATCCCACCCTGGGTCATCACATTAGGTCACAATCTAGGTCGGTCAATTTTATTATTAATTGTGTAACAATTCAACATACCCAACAAAATCAAAACTTCTTGGGATTGATCCAAAGTAAGTTTTAAAGAGTGATAAGGGTGAACTTTTAACATATACTTAATGCATGCCCCATTTAAAGCCTTGTTGCTTAAAAAAGTTTAGCTTTGGCTGAACTTTGTAGTTGAACATTTGATACACCACTGGTTTGTTAAGCATGCCAGATATGAAACTTTCCCATGCTTTCATCGAAAATAAATCAGAGCTGGTAATGTGAACAAAAGAACCTTTTATTATTGCACGTAATCCAGAATAACAGCAAATAAAAGGTCCTGGATAGCATTGAACAAATTGTCATATTTTAAAAAAAATTTAAAACATGTGATTTCAAAAGGTATGTTTCTCGTGATGATACATCTGTCATCTTGAAAGCCCTGAACATTTGAAGAATATCAAACTATGTTTGAAGGCATGCAAATTGAGGTAAACCCACTCCTGCTCACCTGAGGAAGCAAACTCCACAGGGCTTGTGCACATATTAGTCCCAATCCAGAAGTTCTTTGGGAGAGGTAAGAAGTACGAGGCAGATCTCTTTCCTGTAGGACCTTTCCATTCATCTTAAAAAGGTCTATTGTGCACAAATAGAAAAACTCACACCTGCAGGGACTTCCATATGAGGCTCTGGATTTTTTGTGTCATCTTGTTCAAGGTGATATTTGGAACAAGGAATAAAGAAGATCCTTTGAACAATCTTAAAAGTCAGGGTTCTCAGAACTGTAGGAAGAATTGGCATTATTTGAGAGCCAAAAGGCATATGTGATTCTTCCCTCTCTATTAAATTACTTACATTTATTTCTTTGGTGAAGACTTGTGGTTTTAATGTAAACAAAGCAGTTGCTAGCAAATCAGGGGATACCAATGTATGCACAAGCACCAAGAAGCTCCTTCTCTTTACAGATATATAAAACATACATGGCAAGGACAGTCAAAAATGTTTTGTGCTCCAAGTTGAGAGCATTATGTGCTGCAATCAACATCCATATTACATTTGAAAAGGATAAATTTCAAAATCAGTTTCTCAATTTGGCATGGAGATCCAGCTGTCTAAAATAAAATAATTTAAAAAAACAACAGCCTCTGGACAGATAAGTCTGTGGATTTTGCCCTATATATGCCACAGACACCAAATGTATTTATTTTATCCTTATCATTACCTTGCAGAGAACAAAACTTAACAAAGAAAATAACCACACAGTATTTCTGCAAAAGAGAATTCAGAGGTGGATGGAAATAACCCTAACATTTTTTCAAAAAAGACTCAATTTTGTGCTTCATGATAAATAAAGGACACTGACACTCTCAAAGAAAATCACTTTCCCTGTTGTAAAGCTGCTGGCATATTAAATTGTACACCTAGAAAGCCAGCAAAGAGACTGTCAGGTTTCAAAAGCAAGTAACAGCCTGGTTATATTTAAGGGAATATATTTAAATGAAAAGGAAACATAACAATAAAAGCCTCAAAACTGCCTATATTGCTATTATTTCATGTTTGAAGGACAAGATAATCTTGCACAATTTTCTAAGCAGTGTTGCCATACCTCATTCATTGTTAGAAATCTTGTTTTTCTCCTCCTTCAAAGCAGAATAGTTATTAAACAAGCTGTCAGGAACAGCATTCCTGTCTTCCAAATTCATTTTCAGCAATTCATGAGTTGTAAGTCATCTGTTTTGAAAACATGGATTACCTGCTGCACTTAAAATCCTGTCACCTTTTGGCACCTACAATTACAGTTCATTATACAGTAACCCATTAATTTTGTTCTCTATTTTACTTGCGCACATTTAACCCACAGCTGCAATTCCAAGGACTGTCACTGTATATATAAAACAAATCATTGTCAGTTTTAAAGAAGGCACTTTTTAAAAATCTTTTTGGAAACAAAAATCCTCGTTCTCTCCCCCTCAAGGAAAGTTGGGAAAGAGAACATCCACACACTTTAAAGACAAATTCACATACTGAAATTTCAATCACAAGCCATGTGTGCATCTGAATAAACAGAAAAGGAAAGAGGGTAAAATGGATCTTGGCACAGATCTAATTTTAAGGTGGGAAGGGAATAAACAAAGCTAGCAACAAAAATACTCAAGGCACTGTATAGTTATTAAATGAGCACAGATTTCATTTACCAACATTTATAGCAAGCCACATTAAAATGCAGCCTATAGTTAGTAAGCTAAACAAATTTCACGGTGTTTAATTGTTGCTCATCAGCATCACAAAAAGAATTGCTTACAGTAAGACCGGATTTCAGCATCCTTGCATTGAAATTCATAAAAGATAGGATTTATTTTGTTTTTTCTTTTTAATTGTGACTTTACTTATGTCTGAGAATGAGATCTGCAATTCAGGGAAAAAAGCTTCACTCGTTTTAGAATTATACAGAATTAAGAGCAGGTGAAACCACCAATTTTTCCTAATGACGTACAGGGTTTGTACAGGGAAACTATATGCCCAGATTAGGTACATGCTGCATGCTACCTTCTGGGTTGTCAAGAAGATTGCTTGCCCATATTTCACTTTTGCTTCCTTCTGGATCCTTGGCTTTGCTGGCTGTTGCTCCATTGGGGCTGCTAGCTCTATGATGTGTGCAGTTTATCCTGGAAGCTTTGTGACACTGGTGGTTGGGAGAATCTTTTCTTTAAAGCCTCCAAATTCTTTGGTGAACTTCTTTCAAGCTTTTGCTTTGAGACGATATTAAATAGGGCTAGTCTCCAAAGAAAGTAGCTCCAAGTATGATTGACAAAAACAACCATTTAGGCTTATACATAATATAGACAAGTTGGTATACTACAGTAGTTCCCTGGAGTCTCTCAACTGCTATTGGCCCAGAACAAGTGCTAAGGAAGGAGAACATCTAAATGGAAACTTTTAGAAGCAAAGAACGAGCTACTATGCTGGCCCTCTCCCACCACTGCCAGCTAGCCAAATTAAAGCAAAGCTGTGTAATCAATGAATAAAGAAGTATGGGGAACAACACACCAAAGAGATAAAAGCAGCTGCGAAAGCCTGCATGTAGCCTGCTAAACATTTAGATATTTAAATAGATCCAACTGAGCCAGTTCTTCATTGCTCCACTTCTATATTCGTTACAAAAGTGGATGAAAAATTCTTCATATCCAAATCCTAAACTCAACTTGAGGTTGAAAAAGTTTGAGAAGAAATGAATGTGTTGCTTTGCTAGTGGAGAGAAGCATCAAATTGGACAGTGGGGGAAAGGGAAAAGTTGAATGCCCAAACACTTTGGCTCTCCTAATAGAGCTAAAAGAAAAAAAAAAGAACACAAAACTAGAGCTTCTAGAATGCAGAATCTAGGATTGGGGAGGGAGGGAAGTCCTTTACAAGACAAGAAGTTTTAGGCCCTAGTTTCTAAACCTTTCCTATTGACTCTACGACCATATTAATGATTTTAGAAAACTGTTTTTTTTTTCAGGGACTTGTTCAAAATACAACAAGGGGCATGCATGAATGCCCCCCATTCCCAGCCACCTTCAGCATATTCTTGGAGTTAATCATGATTCAGAGCTGCAGCACAATTTAGTATGGGGATTGGAAGATTTGTACCATTAAGTCTGATGTTTTCACAGTGAAATTCAAAGAAAAGACTTTTTTAGTTTGTGTTTCCATTCCACAGTGAAGATGAATCCTTGTTTCTTCAACAAGTGGCAGTGGAGTTCATCAAAATGATCTTCAAAGCAACATGGACTCAAAAAAAAAAAGGAAGAATAAAAGAAGTTGTAAAATTTGAGATCTGTTCCTGCTATGGTTGGAGCAAAAGAGTTTGCCAGAAGCATGGTGGAATTGTTCATGACCACAGTACACTCACTGGGTGCTTCTATGCGTCTTCCTTTTAACATAGCTCTGAATGGCCGATGTTATCTCTAATTAGGATGGTTGTTTGGACCAGTATAAACTTCTGTGAAGATATAAAATTTTAAAAATTAGGAAGGTAACAGAATTAATAATTTTTAAAAAATGTTTAACATTTGCGATACTACCCTAGGAAAAGGTTAATGGGAGAAAGTCCCATAAATAAGAGAAGCTTTCCATAAGAATTAAAAACTAATAGCTAATATTCTGGTTTATTACCTGTGCTTTTAAACAATCCCTATCCCTGGATAATAAACAATATTGTTCCTATTCCATTCCCCATACTTGTCTTTTATTTCCCACATTCTTATTTATTTTTGCCTGGTTAATAATTTGATGGTATCAGCAGCCATCCTGTGGTAGAAAATAGAATAAGTCATATAAAAAAGAAGATTGTATCAGTAGTTACTCTGCAGTTTCAAAAAAGGCAATGTTTGTATGATTCCCATACTTAATCCACAGAATGAATTTCCCTGAACAGCACCCACTGAATAGCAGTTGTTGGGAAGAAGCTCTCAGCAAGGAGGATGACAATACCAATATATGAAGTGGCTTTGATCTTTCCAACCTTTCTCTCTTCTCTCATTCATCTTTATTTCTATTTAACTGATTAAAAAAAAACCACGATGGTCTGAGGACTTTTCCATCACGTTCAGTTAGAATATTGTTAAAAACAAGCACCCCGCTCTTCCTGTCTGACTGAAGTCAAACAGTACAAACTGTGGCTGACATTTCTTTTCCTATCAGTTCTGGAATGCTTATTGTAACAGTCTCTATAGACAGACACAATAAGCATAGAAGTCAGGTATGTGGAGGAAAGATCAGTCAGTGGTGGAGGTCAGGAGAACAAAGAGGAAGCCTGATGAATGAATGGAAGAAGAGAGAATTGAGGAGGTGATGAAGGGGAAAGATGAAAAAAGGAGACATGCAAAACAAAAGTGAAAGAAGAAACAGAGAATGGAAAAGAAGAAAAATATGAAGGTGAAAGGGAAAGTTATCAGAGAAGAAACAGAAAGGCAATACAGTATAAGGAGTGATAGACAGATAATATACAGAGAAATTAAAATGGATGAAGAGGACTCAAATGGAGTAATTAATAGACCTTGGAGAAGAGAGTTGAAATTATTATTTCTGCTTTAATTTGCTGGTATATTGTATTTTAACTGCAATTTTATCTCATTTTTGATTATTGCGGCTACATATGGCTTGTTTTATGTTTTAAAATTACATGTTGTGAAGCAACTAGAATTACTATAATTATGACACCTTTTTTTTGCATCTTACAAACAAATACACTAAGTTTATAGAAAATGCATAAAACAGACCTCTGTGTCATTTAAGAATTATTGTAAGCCCCAGCCATTGCTTACTTAGGCACGTAATGAGATGATCCAGGTTTTGAGTTTAAAAAAAGACTGGTGTCAGCGAATAGGCTGATTACATTCTTATTAAAAACTATTCTCACTGAACTGAATGGAGATTGAGTTAGAATAAACATGATGATTTATTTTATTTTATTTAGCATATGGCATGTGTTAGCCAGGGATCACCGAGGTGGCTGGCTGCCTCTGTGAAATATATTTTTTCAGATGGTGTTATCTTTACCCGCGGGATGTTTGAATGCCATTAGGTTCCTTTCTGCTCCCTGTCTGGTTTATTCACTCACAGGAATCGAACCACCAAGCTGTCAACCTCAGTGATGTGCAGGTCCAGCATCTTACCACATGAGCTACCACGGCCCCAAACATGAAGATAATTGTACTGCATAGGTTGATACATTCTTTTCTTTGCAATGCTTTTTATAACAATAAATATAACAATAAAAAATAAGCTACCCAGAGTCACTTTACAGTGACTTGAGTGGCTTATAAATTTAATAAATAGACAAGTAACAAACAAATAAATTAAATAATAAATAAGAATTCTGCCTAAATTAACAGTGGTATAAAAGACTGCATTAGCTATACCAGCCATAGGAAGAAAGGGCAATCAAAAATACTACACCTTAAATCACAGCAAGAGTTTTGCATTTATATAAAACATTTAAAGAGCCACCCATTATATAACCAACCTTGGGCGGGTCCCAATAAGTGTTGTACTCTTCTTTATTTATTAAACAAATTTATATGACTGCTCAATTCATATGTGGTGATTCCGAGCAGCTTACAACATTAAAAATCCACAAAACTCTTAACCATCACCACCACTACCATCCCAGTAATCCTTTAAAACCTCTAACCCCCACCTCACCCAAGATACTCTTACCTTGTTTTGATATCTCATCATGTCAGAAAATGTACAAATAAGATAGACAGGCCAATGTTCAATAAAATGACCATGCAGATGATTATTGTGTTAGGTCCCTAAGAAGGAAAAATTCAATGATTAAATATTAAATATTACATATCTATTATGGTTTAAAACAAAGACTTAGATTGAAGATATCCTCAAAATATGAAACAATCATAATAAAAATAGACTATCCATCGATATGCATAATGATCCTGCTGAATTATAACCCCCAAGCCTAGGAAGGAGGTCCAATTGTGAGAAGGACTGAGAGCTCACCAACATTTAGAGCAACACGCATTGTTGCCTATTCCACATACATTAGAATTACAAGAATAAGAACCTTGTGCTTACATAATACCCTTCTTCCATAGCTGCAAGGATTACTTTTAATTTCAATGTTATACAAACTGTAACTTTTAATGATAATTCAACCAGAGATTATGAAAAATTCTGCTTTCCACCAAGTATTAAACTTACGAACCACACATCCATGTTGTATGTTTATTTTTTGCATATCTAAAATAACAGTAGAAGCACTGGATCATCCAATTCTAGAATAAAGGGAAAGATGGGAAATCTTCCAGGAATTCCAGAGATATAAGCCATGCTATGAAGCAGGAAGAGAAGCAGTTTGATATAATGATTGGCACCAAGCTAGAATCTAAGAGGCTGGGAGTTCTAAAGCCAGTCTGTGGACCAATCCCTCTCTCTCCCAGCTCTATGGAGGAGGCAGTGGCAAACCATTTCCAAAATTTTGGCAAAAAAACCTGCAGCGATTTGTCCAGAGAGTTGCCAGGAATCAAGATGGACTTGAAGGATACGTCTCTCTCCCCAAAAAAGGAATTAGGAAAGGATATGGCAAATGACTTCCAAAAGCACTGCATGGAGAGGACTAAGAAATTGGCTGGAATTAAACTTGACTCAAAGGATATTATATACAGTACTCCTCCCAGCCACACAAAGAAGAGTAGCATATTGTTGACTATTTTAAACTGCAACCTACCATTTCTAACTCCTCTCTGGTGGACTTGTTAATACATGTACTGAACGGAAACATTTAATTCAGTCTAAATAGTTTTTCCCATGTTGCTTACCTGGCTTTTAGGGGAAAAATAGGTATAATGTATGCTTAAGTTGTTGGAAGTAAGTTGCTACATGAACTTACTGGGTATCTATGAACTTGATCAATACTTCCTAGTCCAAGTGTTCCTACATGATGGGATATGTTTGGAAGAGGGAACAAAGATTTTCATAGGCAAATTTTCCAGGAAATCATAAATATAGTACTTTGGATACTTTCTCCTAGAAATCAGATGTTGAGCAGGAATTTGTTTTGGTGCAAACTGTTATTAAACAACATCTTATGCTCATACATACAGTAACCTATCAGTATAAAAAGGCTGTAAATCTCTGCAACTTACATTTAAGGAAATTGAATTTTGCACCTATTTCTTAGGATTTTCTTAGAACTATGGATCTATTGTCAGTAACTAATGGCTCTATTGTCAGTTATACACTGAAATATTGGACTTTTGAAACAATTTTTTACCAAGATCAACTTATCAAATTTTTACCTAGGCATGATGGGCAGCATACAAGTTAATAAATAAAGTGCAGTTTTTCATAGAAGTACAAAATGTCCATGAGCTGACCTATTTTCATACAAATATTAACAGCAAGTGGAACATTTAAAAAATGGCTACCCTATTATTGCTGCCCTCTCCCTAATCAGACCTGCTAAATGAACAACTATCCCTACTATGAAGACAAAAACAATTTACCTCTTCTTTTTCTACCACCTCTTTTGTGGCTGTTTCTGGTGGAGAAACTTTTTTCATCACAGTCTTGGGCTCAGTTTTAGCTACCATCTTGGCTTCAGGCTTGGTTTCATTCACAGCTTCTACTTTCTCTTCCACTTTAGGCTCAGGTGGATGTTGCTTCGGCTCAAGCTTAGATTCTGTCTTGATTATTTTTTTCTCTTTGTGGCCTGGTTCATGTTGGGTGACAGGTGTACTTTCCCTCTTTTCTAGCTCTAATTTGTGATCCACTGCTTTCACATCAGCTTCTGGCTCTGGGGACCTTGACTTGGTAAGAAATGTGGAGTCCGAGAATGGCTCTTCTTCATTATCCACTGGGGGAGTAACTGGAGAGGTCCGTACCGCATAACTGTGATATCCCTCAAATAATTTAACTTCACCTTCCTTCTGTATCCTTTCAAGAGGCTTGATCTCCATCCTATCGGTAGCAATCTTCATATGGCTAGGACGGCTGGGGCTCTGAGAAGCAGGTCTACTGTTACTTCCTGACTTCTCCACTGTTGCCAGTAGAGCACTAGAAGATGTGTTGGGTCTACTTTCTATATAATTCCCATTCTTAGTATGATCTCCATTCCAGTTCCCAGGGCTGAGAATACCATCTTTCTGAGAACCCTGCTTAGCACGCTTGGACTCAGGTGGAGTGCCAGATGGTGATGGAGTTGGAGCTGGACTCTCCTTGGGTTTCATAAATTCCTGCTCATCATCTTGAGGACTTTCTGGAGGTGTTGCTGGAGATGTCTCTTCAACAGGGGGTGTTTCTTGTATATGCTCTACATTCTCCTCATTTTCCATGAGTTCCTGGAGTAGCCTCCTCTTCAGATATTCAGGGCCTAATAAGGAAAAATAAAACTCTAAACATTATCAAAAGGTCATTTAATTTCTCTAATACTTATGCATTTGTGGCTGGTGGTTAGTCAAGCTTAGCCTTGCCACCTCAAGATCTATGAATGGGATACCTCATCCCATCATGATGTTAATTAAAGGAAGGCTGACTCATCATTTTGTCATGCTGTGTCAAATAGAAATTAGTAGATCAAGTCAACCTGCTGTCATTCAATGAGACATTATTTAAATTATTTTTATATCATTAATTTCATTTAGCCTGCTGAAGACTGCAAACAATATAAAACTCATACAAGCACAGGAAACAATGCCATCTCTAGAGATGGTATTGAAAATGACTTCCTGCAGCCCTGTCTAAACAAACATACATTTTCAGGAATCATATGTTCTATGGAAGAGCTCAATCTTTATTGCTCCTCTCCCACCAGCAAAAGAAAACAATTAAAAAATAAACAACCCACAGCACAGTGGGAGAGCACTGTGTGTGCTGGAGAGAGGGACAAGGTAAGTTTTTTTAAAAAAAGATGAAACTTTGTTCCCTAATCTCTACTCAGCAAGCAATTGGAATGCCCAAATCTTACAATCAAGTCTTTATTGGATTGATTAATTGTTACAATTACTGCTTGATAGTGGAGTGCTATCCTTTATATAACCCTTTTCATTCCATTTCCTTGTAGCAAATACTAAAATAGCAGAAGCCTAACTCTGCTACCATCTAGTGATCATTCTGAGTTTTCAGCCCGGATATGGTAGCCCTACTAATAAATAATCTCTGCCTAGCTGTTTATCTTCACATAGAGATACATCACTTGTATATCTTCTCAGGGATATAACTTCTGTATAAAGACTGGGATGGGAAAAAGAATCAGTAGAGATTTTTCCTTAATGTAAAGTGAGCTGTCAGATGGGCGCATTGCTTAGTAATAAGATCATCCACCTGTGACATCAAGATCCCATTGGAAGCATTGGAGAAGTTGACCTGACTTAGTTAAAGGAGGTGACTTCTGGGTTCAGGTTGCACTCTGTCTTCATCTCACTGCATTCTATAATATCTGTCTGTACCATTGCCATGGGTTACATTATTATTTATAGGCGAGGCAGAATCAGTCTGGTTTTCTCCACTGGTCCTATATCCTTCCCTCACAACTTTGAACATGCTTATAATGTGAATGAAGTAATTAGTTTTAATCAGCAAGATAATATTTATGAGTATAGCTAAGATGGCAGGAAGCTTCTTGTCTTAAACCAAGGTCAGAAAAATCTTAACACTTAACTTTTAAATCAGTCTGCATTACAAATGTAAATTCTACACCAGTTCAATCATCTTTTGTGTGTGCATTTCCTCCAACATTCAGACACCATTAAGTAACATTTATAACTGGCAGGGTTAATGTATCAGAGATTGAATAATAGCTTTACCTCTATTTTACAATTTACATCTAAATTACTTTCAGTTTTATAAATTACAGCTGAATATTAATTACAATTCAGAAAAACTTTCTATCTTAGTTCTCAATGGTATAGATTTCATAAAATGACACCAATACTGTAAATCAGTGGTGGCTATTCTTTTTTGGCTTCTGTGCCAAAAATTGTGTATGCGTGCTAGCCCACGCACACTTGCATACCAGCACCTAGAAGGCAGTGTGTGCACTCACCCATGCCCCCTGCACATGCGCATGTAATCCCCCCCACCCCCTTACCTGCACTGCGCCTCATAACTGATTTTTCAACTCATTTGAAGCCTTTTTTGGCCTCCCTTTTTTTCAAGAGGCTTGAAAAAAAACCTCTGCAAGGCTTTTCAGGTCGAATAATAGGCCCATTTCATCACTTCCGGTATTTCAGAAAGTGACAAAACGGGCCTATTATTCATCCTGAAAAGCCTTGCAGAGGCTTTTTTCAAGCCTCTGGGAGGCCGAAAAAGGCCTCAAACCAGCCAAAAAATCAGCTGTGAGGCACACACATGCTTAGTGAGGTAAGTTTGCTTGTGGCTCGCATGCCGGCAAAAATGGCTCTACATGCCACTTGTGGCACGCATGCCATAGGTTCGCAATCATGGCTGTAGATAAATCCTCATAGCAAATGGCAAATGTTGTTTTAAGGGAAGACAGAAAACAAAACTGGAGCAGCTAAAGGCCAATGTAAATTGTCCCTGATGTGGGCTGGGGATGGAACAAAGGCAGCATCATGAGGACATGTCCTTCTAGAATGAAAAGCAAGATATCTTTGTGCTGCTGTGAGAGAGAGACAAGAATGAAACTATACAGTAATCCTTGACTTGTGACTACAATTGGGACCACAATTTCTGTTGCTAAGCAAGGCAGTTAAATGAGTTGCGTCCAATTACACAACCTTTTTTGACACAGTTTTAAAGCTGCAGTTGTGAAGTGAATCATGAGGTAATTAAGCTGATCCAACTTCCCCCATTGACTATGTTTGATGGACATCAGTCAGGAAGTTCAAAAATTGTGATCACATGACCCCAGGATGCTGCAAACATTGTAAATACATGCAGTTGCCAAGCACCTTAATTTTGATCATGTGATCATGGAAATGCTACAACAGTTGTAAGTGCAAAGACTGGTCCTAAGTCTTTTTTCAGTGTATTTTAACTTCAAACTGTCACTAAACAAGTTGAGGACTGCCTGTAATTACATTCCAGAATTTGCTATTACAACAGCCATCAGTTGCAACACTAGATTCTAGTAATAAAAATTCATAGTCTGGTATCAATATTTAGTAATAATCATGGGTATTACTGGGTTACTCCAATATCAGGGGCAAGCAAATCTGAATCCATTCCCACCAGCCTCATTCAACATGGTAAGTAAGAATCTATGGGAGATGTACTCCAAGACACAAGGAGGACATTGCAGGCTTACATCAGCATTTGGTTACTCAGTTGTGGGAACTAGAAGAGCCTTTATTCTGATCCAGCCAGGTTCTTCTTCCCATTGTGTTTAATTTCAAACCTCTGCTTGGAATGCAGCCATAAATGTGCATCACTGCAATCAATATCCAATAGTGTCAAGACATGAAATATTCATATGATTAAACTCAAAATAAAGAAAAAGATTTTACAGATACAGAGAACATTACAAAATCGATGCAATATGCTTAGCACAAGTTCTTGTGCACTTTTACTTGGAGTATGACCATTTGATGCTTCAGAAACTAATTCCTAAACAAGCTTGCACCATATCAGGCAACAAATCTATGCATTCTGGAAAGTTTGATTTTCATACTGCTGGCTGTTTGTACTAAAGCGGGACAGGAAGAAGAGATACCTAAGAGCTTTATATTTTAGCTAGCTTACTTTGCCTACAGGCACCTGTCAGTCATAAAAAGACCCATTCAGGGCTATTTATTTCTGGATTCAAGCAGACTGTTTGGAAGCTATTTTACCAGTTGCTCAGAGTTCTCAAAATAGTCCTCAGCAGACTAACCATCTGTGGTCTTGGCAATGAAGGTTACAACATTTTCCAACTCTGAATGAATGATAAAATGCACACAAATCATAGCTTTCCCCTTTGATTAAATCAATTAAAACAGAGGTCCCCAACCTCTGGGCCACAGCCCACTAGTGGGCCATGAACTGTTTGAAATTGGGCCACAGAAATGGTGGTTGAGTGCGCACACACATGCACATCCCCACTTGCATGTGCAGTGAGCAAGTATGTGCACACACACACCATTTATATGAGTGGTAGGTGTGCAAGCACATTGCTCATGCAAATGGAGCTGCACACACACATGCATACACTTGTGGCCACTTGGGCAGAACCATCACCATCAGTCTGTAAAGCTGAAAAGGTTGGGGAACTCTGGATTAAAACATAGACCATTCATTTGCTGATCAAATGCCAAATGTTTCCTTATGTATGTGCACATACATGCTGGTTAGGACAAGGAATGTATATCGATTTGTAAATGCAAATTGTACTGTATATTTAAAACTATTTCAGAGAAAAGGTTAAGCTAAGCCTTGATGTTTGAAAATACTAGGAACGAGAAACAAACAGGATATCGGAGTCAATATCTGTTTTCTTTCATTGCAAAGAAAAGTTGTGTTATTTTGTCAGTAATGTTTTGCTGATAAAACTATGTGATAGTATTTTTCTAATAAAATATATGCTTCTCCTGTCTTATAAAAGACATTATCCCTATTCATACACTCTCCAAGTTGGCAGAGAGGTGTGCTCAGAAATCACTATCCACTACTTGACTCCTTTAGTACAGCAGATTAACAGTACACATTTGCTGTTTGATTATTCAAAAGTAAATGTGGCTTTGTTCAGCAATCTTCTTCCCAGACAAGTGCAAATGAGATTGCAGCTTCACAGGCCATTGGCAATAAATTTTGAAAAGAATGCTAAGGTCCTGGATGAGCATAATACATTCTAGAAAAAAAAATGAATACAAATAAATGGCATGAATATTTAAAAGTATAAATGTAAGAAAATGAATCGAGGCTAAAGCAACCAAAGATGTATAAATATTAGGAAATGTTTATCCATTTCATTTTACTTGTAGAAAAGAAACATGGAAACAAAACTACTAAAAATGAGCTAACACTGCATGATAAAATATAATGCAAAATAAGAAAATAATAGCAAAATGTTGGTATGCCCTTTCCACCCCAATATTATGAGTAGTGAAATCTCCACAGCTGTGGATATTTTTCCAGGATTGATTGAATGAAAGCCTGAATGGCTTAATAAAATTGTTTTGCACATACACAAAATGAGCACACAATAGAGGCTCACGCTATTATTAAATTGATTTCTCTTTTTTCTAATAGACATTCAGTGTCTTCAAAACTCCAAGCAATTCCTAGCTGTGACCTTTCTTCTGACTTAGTTATGCAACTGGTTAATTTTAGACCTCATTTGGACATTAAGTTTATTACTTGGGAATACACAGATAATAATATATAAAGGCAAGATATTACAATGGAGTTTGGACTGGACAAACATGCCACCCTTACCTTATAAGGTAAAAATACAGAAAAATCTTTCAAGCTTACAATATCAAACACACTGAAGTCAAGAAGGTTAGAAGTGAATATATTATGAGAGTGAAAAAGATCTTAAAGTCCAAATTCAGTGGAAGAAATACCATCAAGGCAATTAACATCTGGGCAATTCCAATCAGTAGATACACTGCTAAAATAAAGGACTGGACTCAAGCAGAACTAAAAGCGCTGGATAGGGAGACCAGAAAAATAATGACAATGACCTAAGCTGTTTTCTCAGCAGCTTCACAAAAGATTATGGACATGGCTGCTTTTTGTAAAATCTTATCACATATATTGTCACATATGTAAAATGTTAACTTGCTTGTTGATTTTACATAGCTTACCAACCAATATGTAGATGAAAGTCAGTAATTAAAGACTAGGATGAAGGACTTTTCATTTCTTACCTGGCTGATAGAAGTCTGGAGACAATTCTCTGGCCATCGATCTGGCTAACATGGATTCATTGTTAGCTGCTATTGCTGCTTGTTCTGCACCTTCTGACTTGGCTTTGGCATGGGCAGTCCTGTGAACATAACATCATTGTGGTATTTAGTATAGAGAGATGCTATAGAACAGGCCTGCCAAACTGGTGGTCTGTAGGCCGGATGCATCACACGCAGATCACGCCCACCCTGGCTCCACAAAGGCAAAACAACTGTTGCAATACATCATGTGACATGATCAAGTTTGACAGCCATGTTATCGAATGTGCCTACTATTCCTTCCGAAGTGGTCATTCTAACATCAACAAGGACTATTCATTCCATGGTCTCAAGAAATGTATTGATGGTGTCAGCCTTCACAAGACTCCTTTCTTTTCTTTCGCTATCTTTTCGGCTGCCATAGTAACAGAGGGAGGGTGAATCAGTTGGGCTTTGTGGGGTGGGAAATGTGCTGGAGGTTTTAGAGAATGAACTGTATAACTTGGGAAAAACTTTATTGTTTATGCTTATTTGCTTGCTTACTGTGCAAGTGCAGCTCTTTATCAAACTAGGCCAAGGTCAGTGGCCAGATGTCTGCATCACCACCTGAAAATGCCCCACACGATATTATCCACATCTTCGATTGGATGGGCCGTTTAAACTATTGTGGGTGGGAACGTTGCCATTACTTTGTATATGTCTTTTTCACTTGTAAATCCTCAGATCTAGAATCCTTTTGATGCTACCACTTGATTTCCAGTAAAAGATACCTTTTCTCTATAACAATGGAGTCTTAAGAGTGTCTTTCTTGGATTTTGAATGGAGCACCATCTGACAGATGACCAATTACTTTTTCTACATTGTCTCACTTATTAATTATAAAACTAAAATAATTGCTTCCAATACTTCTAATTTTTTATCTCTAAAGACCTTTGCTACATGCTGTCCACCTTTACCTATTCTTGAATAAAAAATGAACTACCATCTTTTCTGTCAATGTTCTACACATATTGGAGGATATCGTTGTTTTCTTAATATTCACTTTCCAATTTTACTTTCCCCATGTACTCTTTTAAATCTTCTTTATTGACAATTAATAAAGCATGTTGTTTCTATATCTGATTTTTTAATCTTCAATTTTTATTCCCGCTGTTATTTCTTCCTCTCCTGCCATTCTTACGACTGCTTTGCAAATAACTTTAGTAAATGGAGTAAGAATAACAGAATAAGAGAGTAGGAAGGAACCTTGGAGGTCTTCTAGTCCAACCTCCAGCTTAGGTAAATAAGTAAACAAGTACATTTTAGAAACTTACAAACAATCCATAGTTATTCTCACTATTTAGATTTAGATTAACTTTATTGTTACTTTGGATGTATACTACTCAGCATATATTAAAATTAAATTTTGTTGCATACAGCTCTCAAAGGGTCTCCACCTCTAATATACACTACATTATAATAAATAAATACAAAATTATGCATATACCCACATATATGACATGGAGAAACAAAACACTCTCGTTCAGATGCATACATATACATGGTGAGCAAAACTAATCTTGAGAATTTACCAGTCGGATGACATATCACAGAATCTGGTAGTCCTGCCAGAAATACTTCGAAACCTCCTCCGAGAGGAGAGGAACAGAAACAGTGGGTGTGTAGGGTCTCTAAAGTGGGTGTGTAGGGTCTCTAACAATGCTTTGAGCTCTAAGCACATAGGCCTATAAGCAGTATCCTGAATGACAGGAAGTGAGCTTCCTATAATCTTCTTGGCTGTCCTTAGCACACTTTCAATGGACTTTCTCTCTGAGGCACTGCAGCCACTAAACACCAAATTCTTGAGATATACAAAGTATAAAGTTATACAGTTATAAAATGTATGAAACATAATGCAAGAAGAATCTTAATAAAGCTGATAGTGGCCAATAAAATCTAGCATCCTGGGTCCATACTAGCTAAATTGATGTGTCTGAGAAGTTCACAAGCAGGATTTGAGGCAATGACCCTTGCACTCTGTTCCTTGAAGAACTATTCAAAACCATTCTCGTTTTGACCTGGAGATAATATTTAGCCACCACAGCAAAGAAAAACAAGAATATCCAATTGTCTCCTGAAAAAACACCTTTGGGACATACTAATTATCTTTTAAGTCAAAGTTATCTGAATGACTTTTGTCATTTCTTGTGACAGTGAATTCCACAAATCAACTTTACATGACAAAGTAAAACCTTCAAAAACATTTCTATGCCTATATTCCAATTAAAGTTTTTTTATAAAAAAATAATCACAGTAAAACTATGTTAACGGCACCCTATACCAAAAAGTCTCCTTGATAACCAGGATGGGGGTTTTTTTGTGATGAGCAAATGCCAACATGAAATCCATGTTTTTTTAAACTGAAACAATTAGCTTTTTAGTTAACCCACTCAGAGATGCATAATATCCTTTGAAGGCAAGCCTGTGTGGAAATATTTCCAGCATCCTGGTGTATTCTTCAAAGCACTCCATCTCCTTAAGTATTTGGAGACACTTAGCTGATGAGGTAGAAATTGGCACTTTTAAGCCTTGATAGTTCACAGAAGGCCTTCAAGAAGTTGTAAGTAGACAGAGCATCTCCTTTTTTGGAAGTGTATAATCAGTGTGATTAAATCCACTGTAGGCTGTGGGAGGCCTGGTGACATATTTATGTCTTTTTTGTGCTTGAAGAACTGGTGTTGGATGTAAAATGCCCAGAATATGCAGCACAAGATTAAAAAAAAAAATCTCGTGTTGCCTTTTATTTCTTCAAAGGAAAACAGTAGAATAGATCACAGCATGGCAAAACCAGCTAGAGTTGTCACTAACCTAGAAACAACATACAGAATTTTAAACTTCTAAATACAAGTTCCTGTAAATTCTGATTGCAGACTAAGAATATCCAGTTAATAAAGAGCCAGGAGTGCAATTTTATTTTGCATTTATTTTTTATTACAGCATGCTTTTTGGCTTTTTAAACAACTTAGAATATTCAACCATTGCTCTGTTCCAATCAGAATTGTCTTTACAGTTTATTCTGACAGTGATTGTCCACCATATCAAAATGGTTTTCCCAGCCCTTCTCAGAGATACTAAGAACCAAATCGGTAACTTTTACATGCAGAGCTGCAGACCTATTCCCATTTCAAAGGTAGATTGCTAATTGTACATTGACGAATATGCAAGAAAAATACTCCATGCAACTGATTTCTAAATATCAAATACTGTCTTCATGAAAAATGATCCTAGTGAAAATGCTGCGCCATGACTATATGAATTCTGGAACAAATCTGTGCAACTTCTCTATTCCTTTTACTCTCTTAAAGTAGCTATCATTGCCATTTTGGAATATGGAGTGTGTTGAGTAGCAATGAAATGCATTCATGCTGGTTTGAAATGTCTTTGGATGCCTAGATAAAGATGAAACTAGAAACTTTTCTTTTGGATTTAATGGAAAAAGACTTTGAAAAAAATGGAACTTTGATCTTATGTATGTTGACAGCAAAGACTACTGTATACACAAAAATGGAATGATATTTCAATTCCCACCATGGAAAATTGCTACGGAAGCTGATGGAGTTGGCAGAGATGGCTAAATAGACCGTTTTGATCAAAGAATATAAAGGCTTTTGTTCTGAGAAAACCAAGCTCAGAGAATATCAAGGACCTCTCACATAGGTATTTTTCATTCATAAATTTGGGCAAAATTGCCAATGGTCCTGATGTACATATTGTAGGTTTAGTTCATCAACAATAGAGCAATTTCCCCTTCCAGCTAATTCCATGAACTAAATAAATACATTGTGGCAGAGAAAACACTGAAGATTTTTCCAAATCAGTTTAAAACACACACACAATTTCTTTTAACACTTATCCATCTTCTTATACTGCTAGAAATTGGGTTTACTCTGCCCCACCACCACTTGTGTCCAATTCTCAGACTGTTTGGACAAGTCCCTGCTGTTTTTCTTGGTAAAGATTTACAATAGTGGTTTGCCACTGCCTCTTTCCAATGATTGAGAGAAAGTGACTGGTCTAATGTCATTCAGATGGCTTCATGCTGAAAGTGGGACTAGAATTCATGATCACCAGGTTTCTACCTTGATGCCTTAACCACTATACCAAACTGGTTATCTAAATGTTATATTATGCAGGATCAAATGGCAAGCAGAATAAGGGCAAACAGCAGGACAAGCTGTAGAAGTAGGTCTACATCCAAATATATTACATTTAAATGGGAAAAAAGGACAATGGTGTTAGGAACACGGACAGTTTAACCTCATATATCTGGGTGTACAGATGAGGGATATACATACAATGCTGGTCTTCCTAGACATCTAGAATAGACTTTATTGGCAGAACACTCTCTCTTGAATGAAAGCAAAGGTGAGCTTCATCCATGATGATTAATATTTGTGTTAGATGAAATCAGTGCCTAACAAATGCTAAAAGTAACATGCAGTATCCTATAGTCTCTAAATAAATATAATCATCAGCTTCTGAATCTATTTCTATTTTGGGGATTAAAGCAGTCTTTTGAATATTACTTGTAGAATGTTATGCAGGGACTTAATATATGGATCCCTGGATTTCAAATTGAGCTCAAATTAAATTTGAGCAAAATGGGGCAACTGTTTGTGCCCAAATCACAAAGCTCCATGGTAGTTCAACAATGGCTCTTGACAAGGTGGCATTTTACCAGACCTGAGATTTTTCCTGGATTTATGGCTATTTGAATATTTATGGGCAGGAAAAAGTTTGCCCCAATGCAAACATTTCTGGAACAGAATATTTTGGCAACAGTCACTAATAATCTTGCATTCAAATTACTGTAGTGTGCTTATTTGATGCTGTTTTTGAAGATTATTTGGAAAAGGAAATTGCTTCAATATGTAACACCATTGCTGGCATCAGAGAACTATTTTAGCACTGTCTTGTGGACATTGCATTTCTCCCCTCCGTTCCCCCCCCCAAAAAAAAACACCTTAGAGCAGAGTTCAAAGCACTGAGAATCAGCTATAAAGTTCTCTATGGCCTTGGCTGTGTTTTTGGAATCATTTTCTTTGAGTAGAACCTGTCCATTATTTGATTTACTGTATTAGATTTTTATCTGTGTCTTGATTTATAAGCAACTCAAGGTGGCAAACATACTAATATTCCTATCTATTTCTTCCTATCTATTACAATCTTGTGAGGTGGGTTGCCCAGAGAGAGAGAGAGAGAAAGAAACAAAGTGACTGGTCAAAGTCACCCAGACAGCTTTTATGCCTAAGGAAGGACCAGAAGTCACAATCTCTTGGTTTCCAGCTCCTTCACCGCACCAAACTGGCTCTTCTGAAAGTATCATCCTGTACTTTCTGTTCAGGGGAATGTGTCACTCCCTGACAGTTAGGAAGGTGGGACTTTGAAGGCAGCCTTTCTCAGTGGCCAACTCCAACTCTACGGAACATTTTTCCCTGCTGAGGTTAAGATGGCCCTATCCTTGTTCTCTTTTCAGAAGGAGGTTCAGACCTTCCTTTTCCAACAGGCCTTTAGATTGTGAGGTTCCATGGCTACTACAATCAGTATCCAACTTTTCCTTTCCTTTGTATATTATGATTTTATTTTGGTTGTATGTTTTAAAAGAATTTTTGGTATTATTTTCAAGGTTGAAAACTGGTCAGAGACTGAGACAGCACGTATATTTGTAAAACAAACAAAACAAAAAATAAATAAAATGTCATTAAAATTAAAAATCTGATTTTTATTTTCTTGTAATTTAATGAAGAGACAGACCTATAGAATAGTAGACATTTTAAAGCAGGGGTCTCCAACCTTAAGGCCCTGTCACACTGCCCAACGGATGCAAAATGTTTGTAAAAAGGACACAGCGGACGAGAAAAATGTTC
>BHFT01061223.1:0-13170 GCA_004320025.1 Laticauda laticaudata
TTCTCTCCTCCCTTCTCTCCTCCCACTTCTACACTTCATAAATCACAAGAACCAATTAACTGCCACTGGAATTTCTTTATACGACATACAGAATAACCTTGAATTTTTCAACTCCTCCATCTCTCTTTAAAAAAATGTTGCAGCTGAGTTTTAAAGCTGACACGGAGCTGACTGGTATTCAGTCCAATACATTCACAAATCTGTGCCCCGTGTTGAAGAAACACCTAATCCTCTCCCAAGGTTTCCCTATAGTAGTTCTCCCTGATTTGACAATGATTTGATGAAAAAGAAATTGAAGGTAGCAATGGGACTTGCTTAGAGGCATTCTTCTGTACCTATACAACCTAAGATGTTGTCTCTAAGAAGAAATATAAGGAACTCATTAAATCAAAGGAAAATGTTATCTGATTCAGTTTGAGTCAGGATTGGAACTGTCAGAAAAAAAAAATAATTTGGCTACTCTTTAGTTGAAATCCTGAAAGAATAGACATACATTTTAAAAACCAATATCTGCTAAGGATTAAGAAAACTATTATCATCACTTGGTTGCCCTCTCAAAACCTGTTGAGAAAGAGTTTTTAAGTAGTGATTTATCACCTACTAAATCCTCAACTCTTTGGCCACCTGAAAATGAAATCAAATGTATCATAAAAGGCTTGAAGAGCAGTAAAGCCCCCATGAGGACTTTCTACCAGCTGAACTATTTAAAAAAGTTGACAACTGGTGCATCCATCTCTTACCATTCTTTTTTTTCCACACATATAAATAATATTTTTGATATCCAAGTTGGCTGAAAGATGCAATAATAGTTCTTACATACAAAAAAAGGAAAACTAAAAGGATCCTAACAATTACAGGCTCATTAATCTAATTAATAGAATGGCTAAAATATATGCCAGGTTCCTCTTGAATATAGTTGGAAGCTGGGTACACAAAGAGTGCATCATCACAGAAAAACAAGCTGGCTTTACGCAGAGTTGATCCATTACTGACAATTACTTTGTCTTGAACTATCGAATCACGAAATATGTCTGCAAGGGGAAACAGCTGTTAGCTGCCTTTATAGACCTTAGTGCAACATTTGATACAATAATCAGAGAAATGTTATGGCAAAAATTGACTGTTCCCAACAGAAACCTTGACTGCTGGCACTGATCAAATTCTTTGACATCAACACTTGTTTTTGACAATGCAGTTTGGGGTTAATGGAGCCATAACATGTGAGACTGATACAAAGGGGTAACACAAGAGTGCATACTAGCACTATTTCTATATAGCCTCTACATTAATGACTTGTTAGAATTGATGAAGGATCCTGAAGTATGGATGCCTAAGGCACTAAATCAATATCGCAATGCCTTGCTGCATGCTGATAATATGAATTTATTCTCATGAAAAGAGCAAATGCATGTTGTTGGTGTGAATAAAACAATCTCAGCTGCTGCAATTAGACTTGGGAAAATTGGGAATTTATACAATTTGCCTAAAATCAGGGCATTTTATTATTAGTACAAAATCAATGCTGTGGAAACTGATAAGACTCCCAAAACTGCCTGTTAAAAGCCTGTTGAATTGTACAACTGACAAACTACATCAAGAGCCATGATCTCTCTATTTCTTGTACAATTCTCTCTGGAAAACAAATTTAAAAGATTTTGTACAAAGTACACAGATTACTGACTTTAGATACTGAAGCTCAAAGAGCCATCCTTAGTAAGTCTGATGCATTGAAATCGATGAGCTGCGATAAACATACTTTCCAAATTGCCAAGTACTGTATTTAAATATAAAAAAGTCCAAACATCCGGAAGTGATGGTGGGGTATTTACTTGATGAAAAATTGACCAGCTGAACACTATGATTGAATATGAGAAGTTTAATAAAGTTCTTTATAATTAAAATGTATCTGTGGAACCCCAGAGATAGAAGGCATAACTACCGTAATGTATTATTTCAATATCAATTGTATAAGAAAGAGGAAAAAAATATGTATTTAGGACTGCATATTAGATGAATGGCCTGTTGAGATCCTTTTATGTGTGTTCAAAATCCAAAAATTATATATAATAAAAACCTTTATTTGAGCAAAACAATACAGTTGAAAGCTGCATATGTGGATCTGATTGGGGTAACTTTGGGGTGACATAGAAATAGGATTTATATTTTCTTTTATTTCTTTTATTTATGCTATTTTTAACATACAATCTTATGTGTTTCATATTTTGTATTCTGATATGATTAATGGTTAATCAACAAAGCATTATTACTACAAATAAATATTAAGCTATGTTTTTGCTAGCTAGACTGGTGCAGCTGCCTGCTTTGATCTGAATGTAAGGTTTGACTGGGAGTGCACAGGATAAAAATCGTCCATAATAATTTTCCAAACTCTGTTTAAACCACTGTAAATCTGCACATCATAATGTATTACTACACTTAAGAGGATGGTAGTATCTTTCATCGCTTCAAGCTCTTGAGCATTCTCATTTCACTGGTGGTCTTTTTCTTTTCATTATTATTATTTCCAGGTCTGCAATTGGGAGCCAAAAGCACTGTACTGTTTTGAAAAAATCTGAACAGATTAACAGGCATACTTTTAAATGTTTTTAGGATGGAGAGAAGTCTTCTGTCCCTCCATAGGAATATTTGATTGTTCATTCACACAAAGAAGCAGCAGCTTAAGCCCATGTCACACAGCACCAATGGATGGAAAGAGCGATCTTAACGAGAGAAGCACTCTTCCCATCGATCATTGCTTTAACCGATGCATCTACTGTACCTCTACTCTTCCCGTTATTTTCATACTCTTCTACTCCGCTTCCAGCATCCGGTCTACTGATATTTCATCCTCCTCAAATAGTTCGACCTGCACCACCAATACTTCCTTAGTGCATAATCAGTATCCACATCGGCTCCAGCCTTATACATCCAGCTATTCGCGACTACGCTCTGAACACTACCACCTTATTTATGTTCTCGTCTTTCAGTTTATGCGTCCGCATATATCCCTCTAGCCATCTGCCTGCGCATACGTTCTCGTGCAACTTCACATCCGCTCCAGCAATGAAACGGCACACAGGAGGTAAGCCCGAACCGGACACGGAATACTACGGCACACATGCCAGCTGTTACTCAATCGCTACCGTACGGACCACTAAAAAAGTCATGCATACTAGGCATAGCCAGCTCGCATACTAAAGCTATTCACTAAAATGTAACAAAAAACGCTTCCATTTACGGATCACATCTTGGATTATTCAGGCACTCGGCTCGTCCTCGCAGATGTTTTAGAGATGCAAACAATTACATCCCTAGCCCAGAAACCTAATTTCCCTATAAACAACGGAAAATTCACCTATCGCACTTTCAGTCCCAGCCAGCCTGCTCGTGCCACACCTCTTCAGATCCTCCATCTCTGCTCTTGCTCTTCCACCCATCATCCAGTCACCTCCCACCAAACTGGCATCATCGCCAAACTTCCTTTTGGTATGCACACCATCTATTCGTACCAACAGTGCGAAGCTCCTCTATCAGCTCTTTCACCTGTAGTTTAGAGTAATATCTTCTCACCGGGAAAAAGTTGTTCTTCTACCGCATAGGATAAAGACAAAGTCATGCATCCCAAAAGCTGCCTCCTTGTCTGCGGATCTGAAGATGGATTGCCGAGAAGAGCGAGTATGACGCGCTATAACACTTAATGGTCTGTTAGCTCTGTCCTCTAGAGGACAATACGAAGATCCACTCGATGCCATTTCAAACTCAAATCTCGATGATCGCGCCACCCATAGTTGATGCAACATTTGTGCGACGCGATCTGACTAACAGGTTGACCAAGCCGCAAAGAGCTACCAACTTCCATTCCATCCTGACCCCTGCGCTCAGGTGGTCACACAGCCATCTGGACCTACGTCTCACAGGCTATCTGCAGATATTACGCGTCGCGAACCTGCGCTGCCTGACCACCATCAACTAACCTATCGCATCCACTCCGTGTCTCTCCTAGAGACTCACCTTCAGCTGCATTGTCCAGGCTCCTATTATACCATTCGTAAACGGACACAATCACCTGGCATGGAGCTCTCCATGTGGCCCCCTCACTGAAGAAGATGAAGACAAGTTGAAAGCATGATCCAGAAAGTGAACTCCCCCACACCGTCTGAGACCATAATGGGACATCCGCACATGCCTGCCAAAGCTCAAAACAGCCCAATCTCAGGCGTCCACTTATCCAACAACACAAGTGCTTCGTTCAGCGATCATCCTCTTTCCCATGTCGATGCTACTACACAGTCTTCATGTATCATCCGATCGCGTTCATGGCAACGCCTCACTTCAGATGCCCAGTATACAACGCCAGTCACCCAGTAAGGAGGCTGTGACGCAACCTCATCATGCTTCCCAACTCCAGCCCCTGCCTGCAACGTACCACTCACAAGATGGCCCTAACTCATCGTCCTCGCGGATACCCTCTCTCCCTTCAGACCCTACGCTCATGAAAGCCCTACCTTCCAAATACCTCACCCGTGAAGAGAGGATCTCAAACTCAGGGCTGTCCCAGGCAAGCGCGGTGTGATCGAGTAACTGCCTTGTGCATCCTGATCCAACAGGTTCCAGGTAACTTCTCACACCACTGCAGCATCGCCCAGAGCACCTCATGAGGAACATGGGAAGCTTGCCTGCATCCCTGCACACATTCTCAATGCGCACACCGCACCAATCCGTGTACAGAGACCAGGCTCCGTGACCCCATCTTCGAACAGCACATGACATCGACCTAGTCGACATGGACCGCCTAGGTGCGTAAGCACCCTAATAGCGACGTACCCCTTCTGACTGCACTTCGCAACTGGCCCCAACAGAGCTTCAGTAGGATAGAAGCAATCAACGCCTGACAAACACTGTGCAACTCCCAGTTGGGTTAGCAGTGGAGCAACGACAGATGGTAGCTCCATGACTTAGATTGATGTTGCCTTCTGAGCCCTATTTGTCTCATTCACCATCACCTTAATACGAACTCTTGTGTTCCCGAATGCGTCATGTTTATGGCCCGCACAATAAACAGCGCATTAATAAAAGTTCGTGTTTATGTTGACAATTGTTGCAATGAATGTATTAAACTTGTTATTATAATAAATGGCCATAGCTTTCGGGTCACCTGCAGAGTGGACCATACAGTTCCCATATACTTACATTGTACACGCGCTTTATCTACTCCCTCACTATTACCAGCTCCACAGTTATACCCTACATTCCCAATCCCACAGCTATTCCATACCCACTCCCCAATGCTTTATATTACCCCATCCCAAAGCGGTATCCCTGCCATCTCTCTACTGCTCACTCCATCCTTACCCACCCCCACAACGAATGCTAAAAGGCTTTAAAACCATTTTCTAAAAGTCCCAACCAAGATTTAATTGCACTAAAGGAATTGAAAGTCACACAGAAGCAAAACACTAAACTATTAAATAACAAACTTAAAAAGCAATAATGACCCAAGTAACAATTTGTCCCAAGCAATACCTGCACAGTCCAACAGTAGCAACCGCAGTCCTCTCTACTTGCTTCTTCAGTATCCCACTACTGCAACTCGCCATAGTCTCAGGCTGAAGGTTTCCAAGTGCTTGGACGGTAGCTATTGCTGGTAGTGCTCTCGTCTAACGCCCATTGCGTGCCGTCTCGGCTCACTGACGACGCCGAACACGCAGGCTGTCGGCATGTACGTGACGAAGCTCTCAGAAAGGCTGGTTCTCACGCTTCCTTGATGTTGAGATCCCCCCTATTCTCATACATAAGGTGTCACGTACCCACAGACAATGACAATGTCTGTAGAAGGCTTCGCCCACACCATTGTGGGTAGGTAGCCTCGACACCAGGAGTCGAAGGTGAGGGGCTGTCTGCGTCTCGCCAGCGACACGGATCACAGGCCCAGGCTCCTGCATTGTGTGTGGTGCATCTGTGGCATGGATGCCACTGTGGCACTCTCTCGGGTGGAACTCCGATTGTGACACTATTCCAATGTACCACCTATCTGCTTCCTGCTATCCTGTACCCCCGTCCTACTATTCTCCATTTGCTTGACTGGTAAGGCTGCTATTGCTCTGACTGCTTGAACCTCCTCGTACCATGCCCTGTATCTGTGTATGCCTGTTAGAGACAAGTCTCCTGATAGGCGGCGCTCTGTCTACCATCACTCTTCCTCCTATCTTGGCTGATTCCATCATACCCTGCTGGTAGGTCACAGACCTGACTGGGTCAGAGCAGGTTCAGCTGCCCTCGGAGGTCTGTGCAGAAGAAGCCTGATCCTCTCGCTATCAACTCGCCTCTCCGGTCATCACCTCCTACCTGTGTAATGCTTATCTCTTGGCGGCTGCGACATCTCCCAGTCCCCTAGTTATCTCTCCTAATCCTCATCCTCCTACCTTGTACTCTCCGCTCTTCTCAACATTATCCATAATATCTCTGGTCGGATCTGGACCCGTACGTGAGGAAGGGCTTGGCCCCCCTCTACGCTCCGCCTCTTTTCCTATTCCACTCTATTCATAATCATACATCTCTCTCATTTTTTATGATAGCCATTCTTCTTGTCTCTCTTCATATGATCTACACCCTCATTTCCCTCTCCCAGTCGTATTCTTCCTCACAATTATCTTCTACCTCTCTCCACGCTAACTCAGCAGTAGACTCCTTCCGTCCCTCACCTCGCCTATATTCTAGTCTGTTAACACGAGAGGGAGATCTACGCTGCTTTTGATGTATCCCTGATCTTCCAGCAGGCAGTGGCTCTCCCCCTGCCGGTTGTCTCTCTGCCTGCTTTCTGTGGAGGTGAGCAGGGTGGTGGTGTGGGTCGGCTCTGTTGTTCATGCCCTGTCCTGTGCTCCCAGTGCGATCAGGGTCCTCCCGTGCTCCTGATGGCGGGCAGCTGCTCGACGGTGGGGCGTCTCTTACATGCGGCGCTCCACAGACATCTCCATGCTAGACACAGGAAGCTGAGTTCTGCCAGAAGAAGGACTGGCTCTCTGTGGCCTGCCTGGAGAGAGAGGGTAGACAGAAGAGGCTTGCTCCTCGGTGGCGGAACCTCACACATCAAGAGCCTGTACTTGGCATCATGTAGGTCTCGCTGGTCCGGAAGCTTGACCGGCCTGGCCAGACTCTTCAGGTGCCGCTTCCCGTCCTACCAGTGTTCACTGTTCTTCCATCTCCACACCAGGGACTCTCGAGTGTAGCCAGCTTCTCCCTTCTCTCTGCCAAGCTCGCTCTGCTCTCGCTCTTGTCTCGTGTCTCCGATAAGCCTGGTGTTCTCTTCCAACCATAGGGGATAACTCTATCTCCCTCACCATTCAAGCACCTCCATCCTCGATGTTCCCTCTCTTCGATTGGAGTTAGCCTCCTCTCCCTATCACACGTGATTGCTCATCTCCCCTCCTGGCCAGTCCTTCTGAGGCCCCTCCATCAGAATGGTGCTTTGAGAGTTTCTTGAGGCTGTCCACACTCGACGACCAGTCATCCTCATCCCAGCTAGCAGCTAAGCACTCAGCTGTCTAGCATCCAGAGCAGACAAACAGTCACCGCACACCAGCCAGCCAAGCAGCACTCAGCAGTTACCAGCAGCACTGAGCAGCACAGTCTCATAGCACCCCAGTCAGAAAGCACAGCAATGCCCAGCACCAGGAGCAGGCACCAGCCAGAGCAAGCTACCAGCAGAGCACCAGCACCAGGAGCAGCCCCAGCCAGAGTACTCACCAGAGACAGACCAGGAGACAGCACCAGCAGAGTAAGCACCAGCAGAAGCACCAGCACCAGTCGAACAGCGCCCAGCAGAGTAAGCACCAGCAGAAGCACCACATCCAGGAGCAGCCCAGCGAGTACACCAGCCAAAGCACCACCACCACCAGGAGATCAGCACCCCAGTCAGAGTAACCCCAGCAGCAAGCCCCCGCACTCCGGAGCAGCACCAGTCAGATGTGAGCCACCAGCAGACAAACACCAAGCACCAGTGCAGCAGACCAGCAGACAGCCCAGCCACCAGCAAGAGTCACCGCTCCGAGCAGAGAAGCCCCAGCCAGAAGCAAATCAGGCACCAGGTGGTTGGATGGTGCCTTTCCTTATTGCCAGGGCTGGTCAGAGAAATACACCAGCTTCCTCTTCTTCCCATGGTTGTGGCTGAGCTGTGTCTTCGCAGCACGTCTTTCCTCTGAATGTACCTGCTTGCGAAGCTGCATCCTTTTATATCCGTGACGGCTATGCATATGCATCCTCCCTGCAGCACAGTGAACGCTTTGCCATCACTAGCATCCGCTAGGTGTCCTCGGCATCCGACCGTGTCATCTCGGTTGGTATCCGCTCTGCATTCGCTCCTTCTACTGCGCTCGCTTCACGTGCTTCCCTCCAGAGCCCTCGGCATGTCCCATCCGCTTCATCCCTTCCATCCGCTTAGGAGTCGTGGAGCATCCGCCTTTCATCCTGCTACTTCCCTCTCCCCGTCCGTCCTTTTCCATTTGTCCGCCTCTGTTTATGCAAATTGCCGGCACTTTTGAGAGCGGATAACAATGGATGGAACATTTTCTCATCCGCTGTGTCCTTTTTACATACTTTTTGCATACATCCGCCGATGTGACAGGCCCTTTAATTAATGATATCTATTCAAAGTGATGAAAGTCTCACCTTAAAATCATCTTATTTTGTTGAAACTTGATAACTTTTGGATCTTGTAATGTTTTTAAAAGGAGATAAATGGAAACAAGCCTTTTTTTATTAACTTGAGGCAAAATTGTTCTACACAAGATAAGACAGATTTAACTTAAGGCTAGGTCCCACTGGCTGATGGACACAAAATGTATGCAAAAAGGACACAGCGGACGAGCAGAATTTCGGGCGTGCCCCATCCGTTTTCATCCGCTCCAAAAAGTGGCAAAAATTTGCATAAACAGAACAGAAAAGAAAGGAAAAGAACGGACGTGGGTAGTAAGTAGTGGGGATGTTAAATGGATGTTCATAGGAAGCTTAGAGGATGTATATAGAATACAAACCGTTCACTGCTCATCCTTTCTATTTCTGTGCTACTAACGCTGTGTAGACGTTCCATGTACCTTTTGTTTCCTCCCTGTTTCTGTTTTCAGCTGCAGCGGATGTGTGTTGGGGGGATGCCCAGAGGATGCAGAGAGGATACAGCGGACGTTTAACGGATGATAAACGGACATAGAACGTTTGTTGCTCATATGTCAGTGATTTACATTGTACACAGTGGAANTTTTGTGCAGCTCAAAACTTCTTGTGCGGATGAAATCTCAGTGGACGGATGCTCAAAGGATAGAGCGTATGAAACACATATGGAATGAGTACACAATGGATGCATAGAGTTTTCCAATGTTTTTTAATGTTTTACATCCTCTTTGCATCCATTGGTGCAGTGGGACAGGGGCTTGAAGTTCAGAACATTTACAACCATTTTGAGATCTGTGCATATGTATTTGTATCTGAACATTCAGTCCAGATTCGAAGTCTGCCAATGGTCATGTTACTGACTGAGATGCACTCAGCATCTTACTGTAACATGTCTGTATTTTATGACATTTTTGCCAAAACCTCAGCATCTACTTCCCTTTTTTTTTGGCAAAATTGCATGACAGTGAACTATTGGTTTACTTAATGACTGTAACACTCCCTTAACAACCACAATTTTACTTTACAATTGCTGCAAAATAGCAAGTCAGTCGGATAGCTGTACAACTGTCATGAGTTGCAACCATGATGGGCTGACTCCACCATATTCATAACTCGAAGACTACAGTACCTGTAATATTCTGAAAATGCACTTACTCAACAGTTATTGATTTATTTATTGAGCAAATTTATATAGCCACCCATCTCACAAAAAGAGACTCTGAATAACACACAATAATTAAATAAATCCATACCTATTAGAAAAGAATATTAAAAACTGTAAAACAATCTATCATGAATACTGTTCAACCTGAGGAATGTATCATCTAGCACTACATGGTCCATTATATTATCTTGCCTCTTCTGTAGTTCTATCGGACAAACACAGGAATTATTTATTATTGTGTTCTCTGGCCATTGTCATTAAGGTGATTTTATTTCCCTAGTATCTTCTTATATCATAGTTACTCAATATGCTTATCTCTTTGATTTAGCAAGACAACTAGGACGACCTTCATACAGGGATTATAGCATATATTCTTGGAGTTTTTCATACATATCACCCAGGAACATACACATATCACCATCTCCACCACAATTTCAGCACATTAGGACCTGGGGGGAAATATAGGTCAATGGTTCTTTAAGAATAATTTAAAATAACTCTAATTATTAGTTTGATGTATTTACATACCACTTTCCATTTAGTAGTTTGAATAATTTCACCCTGTTTTTTTTATTGAGGCTATTCAAAACATTCAATTTTTCTCTAGAGTAACCTTTAGATACATGCTGTCTGATGCATTCAAACATTTTCCAAAACAATGAATAATCAATTTCTTGCATTTATATTGTTACCCTGAAGTTTTTTTATAGTGTGTGATCATATTACCTCCGAGCATTTTCATCCTTCCTGTGTGGTATAAATTTAATTCCCTCAGTCGTGCTTCCTAAGTTTTATTCTATAGCCACTTCACTCAAATCATTTTTAGCTGCTGTTATTTCTCCCCAGTTACCTATATAGCTTTCAGCCCCTCTGTGAGAATCTGAATTAAAGATGGCAAATCTTTTTTTGAAAAACTACATTCACAGCTAGCTTCCATTATTGGATATGGAAGACAAGAATTCACAAATGTATGCCATGTAAATTCCAGTTTTAGAAAAGCTCTAGGTATTTGAAATGCAGTATTGGTTTACAGAGAGTGACCACTGTAATAATAACAATATTAATAAGGGGCTTTTGTAAATGATGTTAAAAGAAACTGGGTCTGAGAACTGAAAAAAATCTATTTGAAAGTAAACTAGTTCACCACTGCTAATGCAATAAAAAAATGAAGTCTTAATAGTGCAAGTACTGACTAGCAAATTAATAGTTGCTGTGAATGATGCTAAAGCTAAAGGTACTACTTGGGACTGGGCCTTCTTTTAAATGGGCTTCTCCCAATGGAACTTTTTCTCCCTCCCACCCACCCTCCCTCCCTTCTTTCTCTTTCTTTCTTTTCTTTCTTTCTTTCTTTCTTTCTTTCTTTCTTTCTTTCTTTCTTTCTTTCTTTCTTTTTCTTTCCTTCCTTCCTTAAACAAAAACTGTAAAATTTACACCAAAGTCAGATTGCAAAACTTAGTCTGCAAAGATCCTGTACAAAAAGAGAGATCTGAATGCATGAGGTAAATCTTTTCTTGTTTGTGGCAAACAAAGTTCTGGCAATGTCTTAAACTTATTTTATAATAGCTGTTGATATTTGGAAGAAGAAGGAAATGAACAACATTAACATTATAATTCAGTAGCTACAGAGCAAGATTCCTATTTAACTGTAAGCCTCAAGTTCAAATGGGTGGTTTCATTATCCCCATTCCTACAGCACATCTGTGCTAACTTAAATTTTTCTTGTCTTGTGCTCATGCTGGCTTGAAGTAAACCGGCTTTTAAAAAATCAACTGAACTGATGGAAGATCAATCCCCATCACGGTGGAGCAGCAGTTAGAATGCAGTACTGCAGGCTAGTTCTGCTGACCAGTTTGGCAGTTTGATTCCTACTGGCTCAAGGTTGACTTTCCGAGGTCAGCAAAATGAAGACCCAGACTGGCAATATGCTGACCCTGTAAACCACTTAGAGAGGCTTGTAAAGCTCTGTAACAGTATATAAGTGTAAGTGCTATTACTATAGTCAGAAAGTATGGCCAGCAAGTGTTTTCAGAGGACAAAAATGGATAACTCTCTATCAATTCAAAAGTTCATAAGAAAAGGAAGAGAAGTAACAGAAGTAACTGGAAAAAGAGAGCAAATAAAGTATTATTGTCTGATCCCATTATTTCTTAGACTTTCAGAGAGTTCCCACTCTTTCAATAGACCACTACTGACCTTTGAAAGTACATTCAATGGGGAAAAAATAGCAAGATAAGATTCACAAAGACAATATGTACATGTGTGCATCCCCCAAAAATGTGTATGACAAACAAAATTAAAAGGGAATGTGAATTCAATGAGTTCAGATCTGGGGCTTGGAACAAAACCAGTATAAAACCAGAAAAAAAAAACTGGCATTTTGGGAGGGAAGACAGGAATATTGCTTTTTTAGGTGTTTCCTTTGTCTATCTCCCTTTATGTTTTGCTGGAATGAAATGCTGTAAAACTGGTTGAGAATGGGCAACAAATTTTGATTTTGCTCATGCAATTTATTTATTCATTCCGTTGAATGTTTTGCAGGAAAGGTTTTGCAAGAAAAGACCAATAGTATCTGAATTGTATCTTAGAAATACAAGACATCTGCTGTTATGTTTGCTCAGTGAAGTATGCTCGATATTTTATGAACAAGTTTCCTTGAAAGATGTAGGGGCTGATGAATCCAATCAGCCATTCCAAACCATTTTCTCATTCATTCAGTTATAAGTTCACTTGGTTGCATTTCTGTATTTATTTAAAACAGCTGCACAAAAATGTGATTTAAATACATAATTTTAAAAGCATTTCAAAAATATGAATATTATAATTTATTATGATACTTTTTGTGGTTCAGTGGATCATATTTTTCCAATATGCTTTTAGATCTGGAGGTATGGAATAAGTAAATTTATATATGAATTAATCAAAACTGAATGTTTCAGCCATTCTTAATTACTTTTTGTTTCCATTTAATATGATAAATTCCAAAGCATGCAAGCAGGTTTTGTGCAGAATATTTTCAATAAGAAAGCCATTTTAAACAAACAAGCAAATTAATATTCATTTATAAATATGTTTAAATAGACAAAAGTTATGTGGTCATAACCAACTTCTTTTGCGTTAGAAAAGGTAGATCAGGCAATGTTCATAGATTCCTTAAAAATCCTTTGAAAATTGACTACAGTACAAGGGGAATTGTTTGTAATCCTCACTTTCAAGTATTTCTGCTCACTTTCAATTTAAAAAATGTTGCTGGATCCTGATCCTGTGCTATATCTTTAAAGCCCCTGTCACACTGCACCAATGGATGCAAAGAGGATGTAAAATGGACAAAAAAGCTTGCCATC